>JAMKQA010034471.1:0-16937 GCA_024699735.1 Posidonia australis | reverse complement strand
GGATCCTTACCCGCATTTCTGGTTTACGAAGACTTTTCTTTTATTGTTTTGCATGATTTTCATGTTATATGGTTTTCCTCGTCTTCCATTTTAATAGACTAGGTGGCGACTCCTGTATTTTTGCATCATTTCATTTTTACCGTGGCTTTGCCGACTTTGGCACATACATAATTGTTGCCATCCTCGACAGCATGGTTACACAACCTAAACCCACAAGCCCATACAAACCCACTTTGACCCAATTTAAGTGTAACTCAATATTAAAAATCAAAAACCAAACCAAACTCAATTAAATCATCAAAAAATCGAAATTAATTAAGTAAAAACTTTTAATCCAAACTAAAATCACATAAAATCCTCTTAAATGTTGAAAATTCAAACTAATTAATGGAAAGCCCTAATTAAAATCAAAATCCCATTAGAATCTATTTAAACCACTTAAAATCAAAGTTAATTAAGTGAAAAACCCTAATCAAGTAAAACTCAATAAAATCCACTAAAAATTAAATCTAATTGAAAAGAAACCCTAATCCAAACCAAAATCAAGCTAAAAACCAATGAAATCAAAATCTAAGTCAAAACCCTAATAAAAATCAATTAAATCAAAATTTAAACTAAATCCCTAATTAAATTAAGTAAAAAACTAATTAAATCTAAATTAAAACTCAAGCACAAAACCTTAATCCATTTAAATTCAGGAAAACCCTAGATTAGTTAAACCTTAAAAACCCTAATTCAAAATCAATTAATTAAATCACAGAAGCCCTAAAATAATTCAAATCTAAAAACCCTAATTTAAAACCAATTAATTAAAACCTAAATTAAAATCACAAAATCAAAACTTAATTAAAATTATAAAACCTAATTAAAAACCTAAATCTAAAACCAAAAATCTCTCAAAAAAAACCCTTAAAAAACAAAAAAAACCCTACACACAGGCCCACTCATTGCCTACCCAATTCAGCCCAATGCATCCCTCAATCAAAAACTTAGGGAATGAAAAAATAATTCCGGTGATGATCCATGACATCCACTCTCCCCATCTCCCCTTCCCCACGTAACGGAGTCCACCAGCCGGCCAACCACGATCCACACGAACTAGTAACCCCTGACCTCCACCTCTCTTCCAGCGCTAAAAAAAAACACACTGAGCAACCGTCAGGAGAGGGGAGAAAAAAGGAAACGAACGGAGGGAGCACCGAAGGAAAGGGAGAGAGCCTGACTGACCCCCAATCGAGCCCCAGAAAACCTGGCAATTTCCCCCACCGTCAAAGCACCTCTTCCAACCCATTTGCTACCCCCGAACCCCCCTGAACCATCGCAACCAAAGTAGCCACCAGAGAAGTGCCGCCGTCGAGGCTTACTAGGGAAGACAACACCATCTCAAGTACTTCCTTCCCCCCTTTTAGCTTTGAAACCTATCCTTGTAGACCTTAGGTCTCTCCCTTTAGCCCTCTTAGTCGCACTTTGCCGGAGACCATCACCCTTGCGCCATCTCCTTCCCCTCCGGTGGTGGATTCACCACCATCGGCGAGGCCACAGGCCTTCGAGGCCAGGCAAGGCCCCACGGGCCTCTCCTTCCTCTCCCCCTCTTTCCTCCCCCTCCTCCCTGAGCTCCCGTCGCTCAGGAGGAGTCTGGTTGGCCTCTATGCCTGAAAGCGCTGCCGTCACTGCTGCAATCGTCGTCTCACTGGAGCCCATGATAGGGGAGCACCCCAGGCCATTCCAGCATCTCCCTCGACTCCCCAGAGCATCGCCGAGACACCACAGACCTCCCCATGCTGTCGTGCCACATTCCCCGCCACCGAAGCGACGTCCCCATCTCCGTCGCGTTTGCCGCCAACCAAGGAGGTGGGTGGAGACACCCTGACATCCCCGATCTCCTCTGGCCCCTCCAGACTATCCACCGTGCCACCGGGAAGATCCTTCGCTCGTCACCACGTCGACCCAACAACCAGAGCGCCGTTGCCTTCCCACTATCGTCTTCCCCAGCGTCGGTGGCCACCTTGCCAGAACGCGAGGTGGGAGGCGTGCCTCAAGCCACTCCAGCCCCGTCCGACACGCCGGAGACTCCTGTCGTGCCTCTCTCCAGCCTCCTGGACCATCGCCCACCTGCCTCTGCCGCTACTGAATCATCACCGGAGCTCACGCTGGAGTGGAGACGCTGGTGATCCGCAGTGATCTTCGAAGGAGTTTCTTTTAGTCCAAGCCCTTTAGTTTTAAGTATTTTTGCACTTGAGTCCTCCTATCATTTCATTTAGCTCGTTTATTTTATGTTTAAGTCCTTGTAGTTTTAAATAACCTTTTATTTCTTTCATTATTCTTGTAAATATTGCATAGTTTGCCCTATTTAATTTTAATTTCGTCTTCAGTCCTATAAATGCTTGTTTTCTCAAATTTAGGCCCCTGAGATTAGATTTTTATTTGCAATTAAGTTCTAAAGTTTTGCATTGAGCCCCTAGAACATTTTAAAATGAGTTTTCTTTGTAAAATTTGCATTCTAAGTCCTGAAAGACTTCATAATCATACTGATCATCACAATAGTTTAATTTTTATAACATTTAAGCCTTGTAATTTTGCATGTGGGCCCCTGGGTTCATAACATATAATTCTTGAGTAGAGGAAATTTGCATCTGGACCCTTGGACTAATTTCAAATTCATCGTTCAGGGTCTGAATTGTTTTCTCACATATTTTTGATATTTTCCACTTATTGCATTTCATATTTTGCAATTAATCATAAATTTCATTTAAAAATCATGTTTGCATTGTAAATTGTCCTTTAGTTTCATATTTTAGTCACATTTGAACTTATGTGTGAATTTTGCACATTAAACCCTGTGTTTTCAGAAAATTACCAAGATGCAATTTTCACACATCTCAGTGTAACATTTTCATTTGATCCATAATCTTCACAATAGAATAGAAGTCATTGAATACATTTTAACCCAGGTTGTCTCTTTTTTTGTGAATTTTGCATTTTGGTCGTTGTACTTGTCCTTTACTGTGTTTACATCACTTTATGGTTTTTGAGACCTTGTCCCTTTCATGTTTTCTTGCAAATAACATTTTCTTGACATTTCGCATACATTTTGGCATATCTCAGACCACGCATCATCCCCATACATGCATTTATCACATCTGACCAATGAAATGACCAAATTGCCCCTATGCCATTAATTCATGCATCTGCATGTTAGTTCTTGCATTAACTCATGCATAACCTTTGTTTAAGTCATTCCTCAGTACCTTCATACATTTAGGTACATATTCATGCGTTTTGCATAGATTTCATCACATGTGCACATTGTCCCATCATTTTCGAGCGAGCCTGCATCCCATGTGGTTTTCCGTGGATTTGTTCCTTATTCGTTTTTAGAATCCTTCACGCAACATTCAATTTGATTTCCTTTACTTTTACGTTTTGGATTTTTTGATTTGATTTAGATTTCATTGCCTAAAGGCATACACTAACAGACTGAAAGGCCCACATTGGCCCCATCATGGATTATTTTTCTTTTTTTGATTTTTCCGACCTTTTCTATGATTCTGATGATTTGGGTTGGCCCTACTTTTGACTTTCTTAATATCAATATGATTTTTCCGAGCATTTTTTTCAAAATACCATCATTTTATGTGATTTTCTTCACATGTCACCATTTGCCTGTTTTACGCGGATTTTTTTGCATTTTTTCCGTTTGGGTCTCCATGATGTTCTCTATGATTCTAATCATTTGGGTTTACTGCATTTTTGATGCTCTTGATGTCAGTGTTGTTTTTCAAAGCATTCTTTCCAAAAGCATTGTCATTTTATGCAAATTTCTTCACATGTCACAGTTTATCTGTTTTGTATGGACTTCTTTGCCGTTTTTCTGTCTTGATATACAAAATGTTTTCTACAATTCTGATGACTTGAGTTGGTTGTATTTTTTATTCTCACTACAAGAAAAACTAGATTTTGCGAGGACAAACAGTGAAGGCATAGCGAGTAAATGTTCTCGCAATAAATTAACGAGGACATATAGTGGGGATTTTGCGAGGACATTATCTCGCAATAATGTAGTGAGTTTTTTACAATGATTTTTTCTCGCAATGTCCTCGCTTTTTATTTAGCGACTATATAGTGAGGAAATGTCCTCGTTAAAGTTCTCGCTAATTCAGGTATAAAATATCTCGATACGGGTCGTTTTGTCCCTTTCTTTCTTATCCTAACGTCACTTGTACGCCTCCTCCTCCGCCTCTCCTCTGTTTTTCTCAGTCGTCTGTCACTCGTCCTCCTTCGCCTCCTCTTTGGTGATTCTTTTTCCCCTTTTTTTCACTTTTTGTGAATCCTTTTTTGTATTGGGCTATTTGTTTGCTATGTTCAGATGTAAGTCGTGGCTTATTAGATCATATTAAGTGCTGGTTGAATTAAATACCAATGGATGATGGTAGCAGGTTGAAGTGAGCATGGTTGATATCTTGTGTTTCTATTTTTCCAGATTTATATGATAGTTAGCTGGGATTGATGAACAATCAGATTAGATTACTAGTTGGTTATTTAAATTGGTCGATTCTGTTAGGTCGTACACCCATTTCCATTTTTTAGGAAAAGAGGGAGTTAAGCTACTTCTGTTGGACTCGTGCTAACTCTGTTGGAGATTAGTTAGATTGGAAATAGTTCAATTTCTAAACTTCTAGTTTTACGAGAAAATATGATCATTTCATTTTGAAGCAGTGTGGATGTTCAACTACTTTAATTGTTGCCTCTATCAATAATAAATTCGTAACTGTATTCATTTTTTTCTGGCGTTTACTTAGTGTAAATTGACTATCTCTGGAGTTTTTCATACTTATTCATCATATTGCCATTGTTTGTTAAATTTAACAATTTTCAATCTCCATGATTGCATCCAGCTTTTATTGTCTTTTCCTAACTTTTGCCTGAAATATAATCTTATACATTGCATGTATTAAACAGGCTAACCAATATATTCTGAATGGGAATCTTGTTGCCAATACGAAATTAGAACTCTTCTAGCTGCATTACTTCTGTTTAATGCTGCAAACATAAACAATCTGATTTTTTGTTGTTCATGCGTTCTTTGTAATTAGTGCTACGTCACTCATGTATTTACCATGAAAACTGCCTGGCGAGCAGCATCTTCAAAAGCTTCTTTTGCATAGAAAACAAGAAGAGTTAGCTTGTCAAACAAGCCATTGCTGTAAAAGCATCAATTCAATCAAACTCAGCTTGGTATAAAAGAGTGTACAGTGACTACAAAATGAAATTATAAATAAACCACATACAAAAAAAGAAATTTCTCCAGAATGTTTGATTTGAATTTGACCATAAAAGATATGGTTTTATGGTTTTTTTAATTATTGAATGCTGATAATGAGAATAATCAAGAGAAATATTGACTTGTTCTAACATGATTGAGATAGTTATAATTTGAACCCAAAGTAATTTGCAAAAGTTTGGCAGAAAATAAATTTGAACGAGTGGGATTACCACTGTCAAATATGTTTTAGTGGAAAAGAAACTTCGAGAACTTTACAAGTTAGTTATGTTGCCTGTAACTACTTAGCCCTAATACTAATATAATAATCAGAATAAGGACAGGTAATTGAGATTGTTGGGCTCATGTAGGAGTGGCTACTTGATGACATTGGATTTATGGGAAACAAAAAATACTAATTCCCTATTCATGTACAATCGAGGCCGACAAGAAGAGAATAAAAGAGAGACTAAGAGAGAGAACTTATTCTGTATTCTTGTATTCTACCACACTATTCTATACCACATTTGTGTCTGATATTTGTTTCTCAAAATGAATAGATTAGGAAGGATGAGTTATTGATGAGATATAGAATTTTCATCCTAGATAAGGTAATATTATATCTCTCTCGAATATTCTTCAAGATATAGAGAGAACTTAAAAAAATATTTTTTACATCCTAATTGATATAATGGATCCATTGTCGACACATCTAATGATTTTTTTCTTTCTAGATTTCCACACAAATTTGGTATTTTTGTAGTTTACATTTTTTGTTTGTCGTGTATTTGCTTTTATATCGCTTTCACATAATCTTTCTAGTTAATTTCAATGTTGATATATTATTCATATATTATTATCATATTTTATTCTATATTCAATAATTATTTGCAACCATAATATTTAATGTTTGAATCACGACTGCAACAAGGTACAATGAAACCATGAAGGCACAATATTAGCTAAGCATTGCAGCACATTAGATTCATGGGACAAATCTACAACATGACAAGTAAACATTAACAGCTGTCCAGCCTATTGTTTAATTACTGCAACTGATCCTACAATCTCTTTGTGCATCCCTTTGGTATATTGATTCTGTGAAAAACAGGTCCTCTTGGAATTGTGGCTGGCCTTCTTAACCAAGAAGGTGTATTAGCTTTGCTGTAAGGGGTTTTACATGCTATTGCCTTATTTTTGTGGCAACTCAAAATGCCACTGTGTGATCCGTTATTTGTAGGCACTTTCTTTGCTTCTGCCACATCACTGCATAATGGAAGCAAAAGTCATGAGAACTGAATTGTTTAGTTGCATTACAAATCTATGTCATCATGGAATGAAAAATGGCAAAGCAGAACCAAAACCTTGTGGTGACAGGTTTCTGCAACAGTTAGGTAAAGCTGCACAGTTTTGAAATTCCATGCCTACTGAATGGTCCTGTAGTCAAGAATTTTGCCGTTGGTTGCAATACGTGTGTACAGTTTAGAAGATTGTACCTAGTGACTCTTTGGAAAAAGCTGTTAGTCTTCTTTCCAGCTCTTGCTTTTCCTCCATGAGAGAGGAAGCTCAAAACTGCTCTTCAAGTAGTCTTTGTTGCTCCTGTTGCCTTATTGTCAATTCTTCCTGTACCAAATGAAAAAAACTTAAATGTCATAAGGGAAAAACCATAGGTGGTCAAGAACAAAGAAGAATGATTTTCACCTTTAATTGAGATTTCAAATTTGATAGTTCTTTTTCCAGGGCCTCAACATGATCTACAAGAACACCCTTGGACATGATACTACTTATTTTATTATGATATTTATTGTTAGTGTTGTGGTAAAGTTATTAAAATCATCCCTTATTATTCATATTAAGGAAAACGAGAAAAAAAATTATCCATGCACGGATAACTGTTTTTGAACCAAACTGTTTCCAAGGTTAAAATAGTTTAATCTCATCTAAAGGTTAGTTATCCTTCAAAATTTATCCCTAATTCAAACGAGAGCAAAGAGTATAGAATTCCTTAATATAATTATGTTCGACTTGTCTCTTTCTTATGTCTGTCTAATGTCCTCTGGAGCCCAACATTGTGACTAGAACCATACCATTGGATCATGTCTTTAAGCTAGGCATTGCTATATTTTAAGCTACATTATCCTTGACAACAATTTTATTTGATAAAACTTATTCTTCTTATTTTCAATTTCTTGCTTGGTTTGTATTATTCTGTTGTCATAAATTATCCTATTGTAATGTAATACTTAAGTTACATTCTTTTTCAAATGTCATCATGTTTTTCTTTCAATCTAGACATATAGACATATTATCATTTCTTTCTTTCGCAAAGAGAAATGTCTTCTCATCGTAATTAGATGTATACACGAGTCGTGGATGGAAAAGTGTGTGTGAATTTTTTGAATAGGGTTCAGGAGTTTGTAGAATTTGCATATAATCATGGTCCAGATATTGTGGAAAGGGATGAAAGGATTATATGTTATTGTAAAAAATATGCACTATTGAAAAAACAATCGAGAAGGGATGTTGAAATATATTTATGTAAGAAAGGATTTGTGGAAAACTACAAGTGTTGGTTTAAACATGGGAAGGCCTTTCAAAGCTATGGGAAAGTTACTCTTGTTAGCATAGATCCCATTGTGGATATGGTGATGGACGTGACATGTCCCAATTTTGATTTGTCTGTTGATGAAGAGCCACACGGTGAATCTCAAGAGTTTTATGAGTTGTTAAGAATGGCGAAGGAACCATTATGGCCAGGTTGCAAGAATTACACAAAGTTATCGGTAGTATCTGAGTTATTGACATTGAAGATTGAATACAACATGATAGATAGTTATTTTGATGCTATGACAGGTAAAATCAAGAAAATGTTGCTAGAGAATCATGATTTGCCGAAGAACTACTACGAGACAAAGAAGATGATGAAAAAGATGGAGTTAGCAAAGATGAAGATTGATACTTGTTCAAAACATCATATCTTATACTACAAGGAACACAAAGATAAATTAGAGTGTGCAGAATGTCACGAGCCTCGTTACAAAAGGAACTCAAAGACACGTGTACATCAAAAGGTGCTTTGTTATTTTCCTCTAGCATTGAGACTAAAGAGATTATACTATTGTTGAGAGACTGCAAAAGATATGACATGACATGCAGATAATACAAAGTACTTTGATATGAAGCATCCTTCTGACACCAAGTGTTGGCAAGTCCTGAAGGTGTCTTTTCCATCATTTGCTTCTGAAAGTCGTAATGTCGTTGTTGGTCTTTCTAGTGATGGATTTAATCCACAAGGTAGAGGAAAAGATTACTCTTGTTGGCCTGTTATGATCACACCATACAATCTACCTCCTTTTATATGTAATAAGAGACCATACATGTTTTTGTCTTTGCTTATTCCTGGTCTAAGTCATCCTGGAAAATACATTGACGTGTACTTGATGCCTCTTATAGACAAGTTAAAGATTCTTTGGGACACTGGGGTTGAGACATATTATGCAAGTAAGCGACAAACTTTCAACATGAAAGTTGCTTTACTTTGGACTATAAGTGATTTCCCTGCATATAAGATGTTGTCTAGTTGGAGCACACATAGAAAGATGAGTTGTCCTCATTGTATGGAATACACAAAGTCATTTCAACTTCAATATTGTCGAATCTTATATGATAATTTTGATAATGTTTATCCAGTAAATTGCATGAATCTTATATGAATTTTTTAATGTATTATTATTTACGGTATTAGATGGCTGGATTTGGTAGAAGCGGTCGACGCTCTAGTGGTTCCGGTGAACATGATTCATTGGAGGATCAAGAGATCGATCCTAGTGCTTATACGAGTGTTCAGTTTCTTGAGTTCATTCGTTCACGGGGTCTAACACCACCTAAGGTTGAATGGACACCTCTGACCACTTTGGTTGAGACTCATACCTCTACTCCTGTGTTTAGGCATACTACTACTCCACAGAGTAGTGCAGCACGCCATGTCCAGCCTGAGTTGTCTCCCCGTCCAGCTGCAACAGGAAAATAATATAATGAAATTATACTTTTTAAGTCTTTACATTAAATATAATTATTGACAAATATTTAATTTGATTGATAAAAAACAAGAACAACAACAACAAGGAGGAGGATATGCTCAAGTTTCTCAAGGACCACGACCTCTTCTGGACCTTGACTCAGACGGGTATTTTTTTTTTAATTTGGTGTTAGTCAACATGAAATACTTCTTTTCCGTACTTAACTTGATGAGTTGCGTATGGTCATATCCTTTGATGGTTCTTATGTGAATTACAGACATTTGGCGATTTTATGTGATACAATGACTTATCGAGGACACCTGATTGCCATCACCAGGCATGGTATCAACCGCAATGACATTGGGCCAATGATGAGATGTTTTTTTGAGGAGACTGTGGATATTCTCTTGGATGCTACTGTCTATGCTGAGAAGGACTATCTCCGTGGTGTCACAGAAAAAATCATGCTTGGTTAGCTTGCACCAATTGGAACTGGTGGTCGCTCCTTGTAGCTAAATGATTAGATGTTGCAACAAGCAATTGAACTTCAACTCCCAAGTTATATGGAGGGTTTGGATTTCAGCATGACTCCTTCAAGGTCACCCATCTCACCTGGACATTTTGAGGGAATGATGTCACCAAATTATTTGCTTAGTCCAAATATTCGCTCTTCACCAATCAACGATGCTCAATTTTCACCTTATGTTGGTGGGATGGCGTTTTCACCTAGCTCATCACTTTAAGTGAATGGGTGCTCTTTGCTTCAATGCGATTCAAACAAATAATCGTGTATTGAATGAGTATAAGTATATTTTGATATTTATCATCATTAAATTCTTTTTCAATAAAATGGTGCATCATAACCACCACCACCCCTCCCCCCACGCTAATTCAAAGTTTCAATGTTTAAATCATACACAACTAATTTAAACTTAATTTCTGAAATGCAAATTGTAATAGAACTTATCATAAACTTATATTATATCTCACAACAACGCATGTATTGATGATATATGTTCAAATACTGTGTTGCAAAGAAGAGAATCCATAATGCTTCAAAAAAAAAAAAGGTGGAGAATATTTTCCTTCGTAAGAAAAAGAAGAAGATAGTTGTAAGTGATAAAAATTAATAAAGTTTGTATCATAATTGTTACATGCCACTAAACTATGCAGGAAACCTATAGTGATAGGGTGGTGGACTGCATACCACACTAGTGTGTTAGAGTATGTTTGGTCAACCTAGAGTGTGAAGAATGTACTTGTAAGTAATAATGGTTATAATTAACGTTATTTTAATAATATGCGCTTATATTTTATGTTATCTTTAATTAACTTCTTCTGTTTATTTATACAAGATAGGTACACCTTCTTGTATTAAGAAAAATATGGAAACGATAATGTCGATGAACACCCAACCTTTGACAAGAAACTTTGGAAGCAAGATTCAATGGAAAGGAACATGGGTAGTTCATCAAGAAAGCAGGGCTTGGGTGGTTTGGATCCATACTACTCAGAAGATACGACTATTGGTTCTTCTACGACTTCTACTGGGCAGCATCGTCCTACACCTCAGACTTCTGGTTCATTTGATTTGGAGTACTTCAGTTCTCAATTGTCACAAATGGCAACTACATTAGAGGATTTCAGAGCTAACATACGCAAAGAAATAAGGAATGAAGTAAGGGGTGAAATAAGGAATGAAATAAGAGATGAAATACATGCTTTGGAGGATCGACTTGTAAGGTAAATTTTGATTTACTTTTAAATTTTTGATATATATAAATTGTCATGTTGAATTCAATATTATAATTTAATCATTGTTCATTGTAATATATTTTAAGTTCCTTTTATATAATCAGAAGATATACGGATGAGCAAGAAGTTGATTTGGCAAGTGATGAGGAGGAGGATTACAAGGAGTATACACGTCGTCGTCGCTCCATTCATGCATCATCCTCAAACGGTAAATGAAAGCAAGTTGGTTCCCAAAGAAAGTGAAATGTAATATATCGTTTTGACTTGTATTATATCTACTGACTTGTATTAAGATATTTCAATGTTGTATTAGCTACATTTTTGTAAAAGCTTTAGATGCGTAAAATTTTATGTTGTATGATCAACTGAAACTTATTTTTATAAAATCTGTATATGTGTAATTTAATATAATTATGAATGTATTAGAATGTCATTTTACCAGGTATATGAATCTAAATTTTAGCAAGTTTAATTTTAAAATATATTGTTTTATTTTTTCTCGCTATGTCCTCGCAAGTTCGTCGCTAAAACTAAAACAACGATACAATTTTATAATATTTAGCGAGCATTTGCCAAAGATATAGCGAGGACATTACGAGGAAAGAATTCCTTGTAATATCCTCGTTAATATTAGACGAGCACATTGAGAGTATATGTCCTCGCAGTATTGATTTAACGAGTTATTTGGCTCCGAGGATAATTAATCCTCGCTAAGTCCTCGTTAAACTTTATAACGAGGACTTAGCGAGGAATCAACGAGGACGTAGCGAGGAAAAATGGCCACACAAAATCCTATTTCTCTTGTAGTGTCTCTTGAGGTCTGTATAATTTTTCGAGCCTTTCTCGCCAAAAACTTCGTCATTTCATGTGATTTTCTTTGTCGTGTCGTATTCCGTGATTCCATCATCTTGTGTGGATTTCTTCGCAGTTTTTACATACTATCTTGCACATCCATTGAGTCTTGACTTGACATTCATATTAGCATGATTAAAGCACAAACAAGGCTTAGCAAGTATTCATTTAGCCTTTAGCAAGCAAATTTGACTAGAAAGACGTAGTTTCTCGGGCGTACGGAGGTGCCTAACACCTTCTCCGTGCGTAATAGGAATCCTTACCCATCCTCTGATTTATAGACATCTAGCTTTTTCATTTGCATCTCATGCACTCATCTTTTGTGGTTTGTTTGTGGCTTTCCTTGTCTTTCTCTTAAAACACTAGGTGGCGACTCCTTTTCTTTTCTTTTTTATACTTGTAGACACCCCAATTTTGCAGGCTTGTACGATGAAGTATGGTGGCTGGGTTTTTAATCAAATGAGCTCAAGCCCTAGTTTAGTTCCTAAAGCCCATGAAGGCCCACGAAGGCTCACTAAGGCCCATTTAATTCATCCAATGCCCATTTAATTCAATCAAGGGCCAGCAAGCCCATGAAGGCCCACCAACGCGCATTAATCCCACCAAAGCCCATGAAGGCCCACCAAAGCCCATTTAAGCCCACTTTCTCAAACATCCTTTGGTTTGTTATAGGGTTGTTAGAGTTTGTTAGTAATTAGTTAGAAGGTTAAGAGTTGGTTAGGTTGTTAAGAAGTTGTTAGGTAGTTATAGTTTATTGGAGTGGGTTGTTATGGTTTTGTTAGGAGCTAGTGGTCTTCCTTGGCTATAAATAGAGGACTGGTGGACAGAGAGAGGGAGGAAGGTCCGAGTGAGAGCTCCAGGAAGAGAGAGAAGATCGCAGAGGTGAGAAGCAAGCAGTTCCGGCCACCTCCGGTGAGTTACAAAGGCCAATCAGCTGCTAGACCAGATACGCCCTCCACCAGCCTCCCTTGCTTTAAATTCTAGCTTCCTAGGTCTCCCTTCATCTTCCCTGAGTGATTCCAGACATGCCAGAGGCTTTCTCTGGCTGGAATAGGAGTTTTAGCCTCGTCGTCGCTGTTTTCCGACGACCTTGGTGGGGAAAGGGATCTGCAATTCGGATCGTGCCCTAAAACATTAGGTCTTCCTCCCCCTACGCTCCTCAAGCTTCTCCAATGCTCTGGATGCCCCGTCAATCCTCCTACAAGCCTTCAGTGGAAGCTCGCCGGAGTCACGCACGCCGTCGCCGGAGAAGAAAGGTTGCAAAGAACGTGATCCGACGCTCCACGCTTCGCAACGACCCGCTGGCTCTTGGGAAACCTTCCACAACACTCCCGCTATGCTTTGGAGCATCCAAGACCTCTTCTCAAGCCCTGAGCGACCTCCACAGTCGAGCTCGTCGGAGGGAATAGAGACGACGACGAGTAGGATCAGAGGGTGAGGGAGCTATGCTAGTCGTGCTTCTAGATGAAAGAAGGTCCTCCTCTCCATGTCCCCAAGCCTTCACAAGCTCAGAGACGTCGCGTTGTTCCCTCCAGCAACTTCCTTCTTCCCCGACGCCGTCGCCGGAGTACTTCGACGGCAAGTGAGGTGGGAGGTCCATTTCCATCGTTGGATCTTCTCCCCTCCTTCTCTTATTGCATCCCGTGAGGTCTGATCTTAGATCACACCAGGGGAGAGCCTCTAGTAGTCCTCTCCGGCGGTCATCGACGGCGGAGCTCCGTTGCCGGCGACCGCCGCTCCTTTTTTCCTTTTAAAAATAAAAACATTTTTATTTTAATAAACCTCTGAAACTTTTCTTCTGTTGCACTTTGGTCCTTTTCTTTATTATAAATAGGTTCTTTCTTACATTTAGGTCCTTAATCATTTTTCATAAATCGTTTGAATAAAGTTTTAACTGAAAATATTACATTATGCCCCCTAGGTATTCAAAATAATGTTCTCCAGGTTTAAAAGTCTAATAAAACCCCTCAGAGTTTCTTTTTTTGCATTTTAATCTAATGTTTTTGCATTTAAGACCCTGAACTTTTCTTGAAACCTTTCTGAATGCACATTTTTCTGTCAAAATTGCATTTAAACCCCTAAACTTCATCAAAATAACACAGAATGCATATTCCTTTGGTTAATTTGCATTTTAACCCTTGAATTTTACTGAAACTCTCCAGAATGCATATTTTCTTTAGTTAATTTGCATTTTAGCCCCTGAATTCTTCTGATATCATTCTGAAAGCATTTTTTCCTTGTTAAATTGCATTTTAACCCTTGATTTTTTCCCCCTAAAATCATTCTGCAAGCATATTTTTCTGGAATTTATCTGAATATATTGTTTCTTTGGTAAGATTGCATTTTAGCCCCTGCACTTTACAGATTTCACATTGAGTGCCTGTTTTCTAAGGTAAATTTACTGAATTACCCTTGAGACTTTCATGGATCCTTTTTCTTGCATATTTTACCCTAAATTTCTACTAAATTGCACTAAATGCATGTTTTAGCGACATATTTGCATTTTAACCCTTAGGAACCTTCATTTGACTAGAAATGCACATATTTACACATTTGACCCTAGATTTCTTCGTAATTGCATAGAATGTGTTTTCCTATGTATTTTTGATGATTTGGGCTTTAGAATTTTAGTTTTATTCAGAATTTGGATTTTTTGCACAAAAGCCCCTGGAATTCTCATTATTACACTCACACATGCATTTTGCATATTTTGTTGCATCTTTACATACAGGTTTTCTCGCATTTTCTTCATTACTTTGTGCCTGGTTTTCTCGTCGTTTCCCGGATTTCTCCCGGTTTTCATGTATTTCTTGACTTAATTTGGCTTTTCATCGCCTGAGGGCGTACATTAAAAGGCTTAACAAAGCCGACATTGTCCCGAATGAGGATTATTTTACCCAATTTGATTTTCTCAAATTTATCCAAATTTTGGCTGATTTGCGAGACGCTTTCCGAGAATTTCTCGATTTTCACGATTTTCCTCATCGCTTAAAGGTGTACAGTAAAGCGGCATTCTCAATGCCTACATTAGACCCTCGGATTAACTTTTTCCTTTTGTTTCATTTCTTCTCTTTAATTTGGCATGTTTTCCAGTCATCTTTAGCATGAACATTTAGAATAAACAAGCACACATTTAGTAGATCATTGACAAGTAGGAAACCTAGAAAGACCGAGTTTTCTTGGACGCGAATCCTTACCCTTTTCTGGCCCGCATTCATTTATCCATTAGGCACGGAGCACACATGTTTTCTGCATCTTGTTTGCTTCTTGGTTTTCTTGTGTTTTTGGTTTTCCTCGTCTTTCCATTAAAAGACTAGGTGGCGACTCCTTTCTTTATCCTTTCGTATCTTCCCTTGGTGTCTCCGAGTCTAGTCTCCTTGTCGGGATTCACCGTCTTCGCTGTGACCATATCGGGTCTCCTCAAGTGCTTCCATGCACTCGGTAGAAGAGAGCCGTGGAGGGTTCCACCGACGTGGTCACAGGAACTGGCGACTCTGCTGGGGAAACCAGATTCTAGCTTTCGTTCTGGTTTCCTTACTTGTCTTTGGTCTATATACATTGTGCTTGTTTGCTTGTTCTGTTTGCTTGTACATATTTGACTGAACATGCCTTTTTGTCTTCTTTACACTATTGCTATACCATCGCACATGCACATGACTTAATTCATGCTTTGTTTGTCGATACTTGCTTTTATACACCTACTTGTGAGCACCACACCAGCACATGCCATGTTCATGCCTTTTGTCTGACTTGTTTGGATGCCACGCTTGTGTGTGTTTTTTCTTTTATTTGAATTTGCCATGATTAGGAGAGTAGAGACATGTTTGCCTCTCCATTTGGTTAAAATAAAACACACAAACTCAGATGAACAAGTAATAAGCACAAAAGCATATGTTTGCTCACAAATCCCTATGGTTTAATAAAACGCAAGTAAAAGACACAAAAGCATATCGCATGATTGATCATATAGGGCATGCATCTTCTCTTCTCGGTTACCCACAGTTTACGAAGGACAATTCTAGTAGCATGTTCTATAGCTTTGGCGTAGGACGTGTTGCTAGTTTGTCTCCCCATGTCTGGGGTCGTGTCAGTGCTAGTAGAGGGTACAACTCCATGCTACTGCAGGAGACGAGACCACCAACGCACCATCCATTCATTGCCTGCGCTTCGGCAAGGATTTAGAACGGAGACCTACTTTTCTGACCAGAGTGAAAACCCCAAACCCATGAGTGCGTCCTATGTGGTCAACCCCATATGGGACATGCATGGTGAAAGAGAGCATGTTAATAGCATTCATGTGTATGTGTGCCATTCATGCTACCTTAATAACTCGCATTTGTCATTGCGTCGTTGTCCAGGTTCTGATACCTGTTTCTCTTACCTGTTTTTTCAAGTACTTTGTTGCGAGGTCCTCAACTAGGAGCTCGAGTGTCTCCGTCGAGGGCGGCTTCCCGTGGTTGTTTTCTCCTGCCTCTTCCGAGCTATTGGTCACTTTTGACGATAGTTCGTCTTAGAGCTCATGCGTTTGTCCTTTACCACTGCTCCTTTTATTTCGCTTGCAGTTAGCCATGACCCTGTGTAACATCTGTGCTTGGATTTTTCCATTTTAATATAAACCATGGAATTCTTGTAATTATTTGTTATGATTTATTAATGGTAAATCCAATTTGTGTTTGTTGGTTGTGGGTTCCCTCTGTGTTTTGTGCTCTGGTTTCTCCCTTGTGGTGTGTTTTCTGTGGCCAGTGGGTCGGTTCTGCCTTTAGAACCACGCTTGTGGTGGACCCATTTGGGCTTTGGGCTTGGGCCTTGACTCGGGCAGAGCCAGCTGTGCGGTGCTCTTGACCTGTTTTCCTCATTCCTTGCCGTGAGTGCCTGCATCCTCTTCCCGACCCCGTGAGCCCTAGCGGGAGAAAGGCTGCTTGATCCGTCTCCTCCGCGCAGAGCTAGGCTTAGCTGGGGAGCGTCGGCGGGATTCCGGGAGGCTGGCATGGCGGGGAGCTATTTGAGGAGGTGCTTGGCTCGGGGGAGAAGCAGAGGAGTTGAGAGGGAGC
>JAMKQA010034470.1:0-19875 GCA_024699735.1 Posidonia australis | reverse complement strand
CACCCCGCACATCATGCACCTATTAGCATAAGGCACCTAACATGGCATGGCATATCGCCCTCGGGCGTATATAGCAAAAGACTGAAAAGCCAACATTTAATTGGAGAAATCATAGAAGACCGATTTTATCGGGCGTACGAGGGTGCCTAACACCTTCCTCGTGCGTAACAAGGATCCTGACCCGCATTTCTGGTTTTCATAGACCTTTCTTTTTATTGTTTGCATGATTTTTCATGTTTATGGTTTTCCTTGTCTTCCATAATAGACTTGGTGGCGACTCCTGCATTTTGCATTTTATTTTACTTTTTCGACGTGATTTTTGCCGACCGATTTCACATCTTTTTGCGGAATCTACTCGCCGGCATGGTTACACCAGCCCACTAGGGGCACATCAAAGGAACCAAGTCAAGACCAGTCCAACCGTGACCCTGACAAGGCTAGAATCGGGCGTAAACCAAAAGAAAAATCAAAGGATGTGCCACCGACACCTCAACATTCAATGATAGGAGAACCAAGTCAAGAGGAGTCGAACAATGACCCTAAAAAGTTGAGGACTGGGCACAAACCAAAAGAATAGCCAATTGATGCGCCTCCAGTACCTGAAGCTTCAATGCCAGGGACAAGCTACTACAGCCACCCCATAGGTATATCCTCCATCTAAGGAGGGAAATAAGAGTGTCGATTGAACCTAACTAGGGGCAAGGTCATTTTATTTTTCAAAAACTTGTAAATAAGACATTAATTTCTGCTTTTGTCATCATGTTTTGTTTTTTACTTTCTTTGAATACTAGGTTAGATTAAATAATAGCAATAAAGTAGACAATAATAATAATGATTGATGAGTGTCAAGCACATCCCGACCATTTAAACCATTAAGCAGACCTGCTTAAATATTATCCAGGTTCTCCTCAAGCAGAGGATGTAACACTCAAGGAAGGTTTGCTTCATTAGGCAGGATAACCTAGAGATCTCTCTAGATCAGTGGGAGATACATGTACTCTAGAAGTAAAACCCTTGATCAGTATGTCTGCACCTAAAAGAGTCCTAGGACCTAGCCCTGAGCTGGAAGGAAGGTCATTCCCAGATCCTACAAATAGATACTCAAGGTAACCCACACTTTGTCCTATGCCCTCACATACACTATACGGGGAGATGAGAGCAAGGCAAGCTCAGAGTTGAGGCATATCATAAAAGCCACTTGTCTGGCATAGCGTGGCATCCTAGCATAAGTCTGAGAAGGCAGTGATGGATGAGTGCTATATAACGAACAAACTTAGAAAGCACATAAAGAGGGGAGATCATCTGGAATAAAAAGAGTGATTCGATCCATCAATAATGAATATCTATTGACCGAACACTTAAAATAGAGGTGAGATCACTGATACTTGGCAGTTGTGCTATCATAGCATAAACCTCAGTGAGTAGTGATTGGTAGACACCTGCCAGAATAGAGAAAGAAATAAGGAAGAGGAAAAAATGAAGAAAAGAAGGTAGCAAAGAAACTGTTCATTGATGAAAGAAAGAGAGGGGCAAGATGACAGCAAAGAAGTTGTCCAAACAAAGGAAAGAAGAAAAATAAGAAAAAGAGAAAACTAGGAATAATAAATGCACATTAGGATCAACCATCGGCGAGCGGCACCAGAACTTAAGCCAATGTCGAGAGCTTGTTGAACCTCGAACCTCCCCAATCCTCATGCACACATAGGCAAAGAAGAAGCTGTCTTGAGTGTTCAACAACCGAATAGGATAAGGGAGTGGCAAACTAGGAAGGCCTAGGATGTGGAACAAAGTCTTTAAAAGGTGCAGACACGGTAGAAGGGACCACCCTCTCACCTTGGATAATGTCAGGCAATGAGGTTAGATGTATAAGAGCGATGGTTGTGATCACACTTATCATCATTAAAAAAAAATAGAAAATGCAAAAAAAAAATAAAAAAATAGAAAATCTAGAAAATGCCAAAAAAACATGAGAAAATTCATAAAATGCCAAAAAAAGAAAAAAGAAAAAGAAAAAAAATAGAAAACCAAGAAAAAACTAAGGAAAAAAAGGGTAAAGAATAAGTAGTGCAATCCATCCTTACCTACAAGAGAAAACCTAGTAAGTAAGGAAACTAGAATTGGACTAGCTAGTGATGCAACAATTGACCTACCAAGTTCTAGAGTTAGGCATCCTACCCAAGCATGCCTTCATGAGTTCGGTGCGTTTTTCTCCTCAAAGACATCGCATGTTGACTCGGCCAGCCTAACCTGCCATACGGACCATTCATTGCATTGTATGTTGACCTTGCATCTACATTACTGTCTGCTTGAATCATGCATCCATGTATTTAGGATCCATGCATTGGAAGTGGAGCACGGATGGAGTACTATTTTTCAAGAGAGTTAGAAGCCCTTAGAACTGTGATCCTCCTAAAGCCTATTCAAGTCCAACCTATCCAATCATTATTCCAATCCAAGTAAACTCTCAAACAAGAAGCCACACACAATTGTCTTTTTACTCAGCTTTTTTCTTTTCGACCAGTGCCTGGGTAATGCCCCATGGTCATCTTAGTTTTTGCCTCGTTGAAGTGACATCTCTACATGGTTGACATGGTCTCGACACCGACTATGACACATAGCTCCAAAACTAACTTGACTACTCCATGCCTGAGCCTTCAATATGACGGCATCTATAGATTAATCGAACCACTTTGTTGTGTGATAATGTCCTGAAACAAAGTCTGTTTACCTTCCCACCACCTGACATTGTGATTATGTCCCGAAACCAGGTAGGTTCCACCTTTTAGGCTGTGCGACCATGTCCCAAAACCAATTGGTGGTCTTCTTTCTGGAACCCTTGTGGAAGATCGTTTGAGAGCAAGCTCCCATTTCAGGAAATACTCAATAGATATCATTCTTATATTGGAGCCAATCTTGTTCCAAGATTAACTCCAAGGAAGGGCATCTGTAGATACCCCATTTCTGCATTTTCTAGACTCCATCTAGGATAAGAACCTTTGAGGTGCCTCAGATCATAGGATTGAGGATCTCTGAGTTATTTTCCAAAAGTTTCAAGATTTTTCTTAAAGACATTCTTGATTTTACCTGGTTCAAGGTTGTTAGCTGTAGCAGAGCTAACCTGCTCCAGTTGGTGGCAGGTTAACGTTTTTGGTGTGAGTCACTAGCTGTGGCAGAGCTAACGCTCTCATTTTACTCAAATTGGTGGCAAATTTGAGTACTCTAAGCTTAAAGAAGATGTTTTTATTATTTTATGTGATTTCTGAGAATTTTTAGACTTTTAAGGAGTTTCTGTAGATTTAACATAAAAGATAGGGGTAGAACGCAAAAAAAACAAGGATGTTGCCAATGTGATAGGAGATAGGACTAGTTGCTAGTCTGTTAGGCTACTAGACTCGTCGCCACATGAAAAGGCGACAAGAATCCTGAAATTCTTTCTCAAGATAATTTGTCATCTTGGACTTTAATATAATATATAGGACATTTATAAATATTATCATGATTTTTCCCATAATTATTATAATTTCTAGGATTTTCTATGTGCTTGAATAATTATTTAATATCATATAAATCCTTATTAATGCGAGAATATTCTATAAATTTCTAGAAAAATGGGTGATGCTAAGATTAATATCATATATTTTTATCATGATTTAAAGCGAGATATGATATTAACTATGACTTTTAAAATACTAGAATTATTTATAATTTAAAAAGATAATATCAACATGTACTTAATTTTCAAATATTTATTTAGTTACAAGATTGGAATTTGTTATAGTTATAGTTAACATAATTCTCGTAATTATTAGGGATTTTATCTTCCAAATTTGAATTTGATTTTGAATTTGGATTTAAAATTTGATTTTCAATTCAAATATTTTCTAGAATATTCTAGTCCTTTTGAGAGGATTTGAAAATTACGAAATGAGTTGCATTCTGTTACTAGATATTTGCTTAATCAGTTTCGGATTTTATTTTTAAATGTGGAGATATTTAGAGCTCGTTGCCATAAGGAGCAGTGACTAGTTTGTAAAATACCGTTTTGTTTATTTTTCCGCATCGAAAAATAGGATCTGTTGGGCTGTCACCGGCCCTTGCGGCAACATATCTGGATATGTCGCCAGTCATAACGACGATGAGTTCAAAATATTCATTTTTCAAATTTTCAAATCTGATTCAATATCTAGATTTTTGTCTCGAGTCATTTTCAATGAGATCTAATGTCCCAACATTTATAAATACCCGCTAGGTCTAAGGTTTAGGGGAGGCTTTCTAAATTTAGAGAGAAATTGCTCAAAGAGATCAATTCTTGGCGAAGTCCTACCAAAATCATGTCAGAATCCTAGATCCATAAAGATCCTTACAATCTGAGCCATAATTGTAATGCCCAGATCCCGAGCACGTTTCCAAGATCATGGCATCATAAGCAAAATTACACTAATTACAGTAATAATTAAATAACTGTAACTAAGGCTCACCTTCAGGAAACAATGTGTGGTTAAAAGCTCCTACTCTAGCACTGAAACCAGACTGCACTCGACCTACACCTGAAAACCAACCAAAGCACACGTGAGTGACATCTAAGTCACCTAGTACGTGCCCCAAACACACACACAGCAAAATCCAGCAAAACTACTAAAACATAGCTTTTAATTTATAAAACTTAGTTTTCTTTTGAAAATCCATTTTAAAATTTCATTCCCTTTTATCCTTTGAAATCACATGGGAATCTATTCCCAAGACTATACTCTTTTCAAAAGTCACATTTCTTTTTCTTTTTAAAACATTTGGAATTATGTTTCCAAAACCATAGTCTTTCCCAAAACTCATTTTTTTTTTCAATGCTTGGGATTTCTTCCCAAAACCAAAACCATTTTCGAAACTCATATCTCTTTCCTTTATACATTTTTAAAACCATTCTCATATCTCGAGAAAACCGCATTCTCAACCAGGTCCAGACTAAAACACAATGCCTCATAGGGCTCAAAACCAAAATCACAGACATTGGCTGGTAACTGGTTAAAACACAATTCTTATTTAATTCTAGGATTTTAGGACCAATCACCAGTCCAATCCTAGCCAAACCATATCTTTCCATTTTCACAAATCCAACACTTTTCATATTCATTTCCACCTTTTTTTTTATTGATGTTATCTTGATAAAGGATAACCAGGCACACAAGCAGTAGGTGAGGACACCATTTTCCCTACCTTCCTGCACTACCGCGGTGAAGTTCCCCGTGCGGGAGGACAACACCCGGGCCCATCGGCCTCAATTTCTTATCATATGCACAGGGATACGTCTTTATCTGACGTCCCATCAGTGACCTAAACACCTAGGTTCACATACCTAGGCTCAGCCTACACCGTCGATGACCTAGACACCCAAGTCTCATATTCCTAGGCTCAGCCTACATTGTCTCAAGCTCAATGACCCGAACACCCAGGCTCAGCGTACACCATCTCAAGCTCGGCAACCACGGTCATATCTGACAATTGATTCGTTGTAGTCTCATACTCCTACCACATTGTTGACACCAACCCATCATGGTTCCACAACACATTATTAGTCTTTTATTTTCAAAACTCTTAAGTTTTTCTTTCAAAGCCATTTCCATTTCATTCTTTTCGTTGTAGGAATCTTTTCCATGCAACACATGACCCTCTACTGGGGTCCTAACTCAATTCCATGAAAACCATGCTTAAAAACCATAAATTGGGTCTCATGCCCAAAAATTACACAAAATCACATATTTAATCACTTTCCTTCATTTTTGGCGAAAACCATGTCCAAATGCGTTCATTTGAATTCCATGTTCCACCATGTCATTTGCATGGGGAAAACACAATTAACACATGCTCATTGTCCATTTAAAACCTTTTTTTTTCATTTTCTATTCACATTTATATATATCAGGGCCAGGGCAAAATCGGTAGACCGAAAACTAGGTTCGATATATCGAAAATCCATAGTTCGGTATACCGAACATCTTCGGTACACCGAAACTCCTTGTTCTGGTCGACCGAGTGATTTCGATCTACCAAAACCAAGCATTCTGGCTTAATTTGATAGGAATTCAGTATGTCGAACACAGTTCGGCATGCCGAATTGCCGATGTCCAGAACACCTATCCTATTTACAAACCCATCGTTCGTCGGAAATGGGAGCCTCCGACGAACCCCACAAAAAAGCATCATAAAACATGGATAAATCATGAGGTCTAGACCCTTGAGTCTACTTCAAAACCCCTCAAACCATTCATGAATCCATTCATCATACAATCCATACAAAAATCAAAAAGGGGTGAAGCTCATTATGAATCACTGTAGCATACATCCCTAAAACTCATATAAATCTAACAATTTTCATCCTAACCGCATGATATCTACATATTCGTGCTATCCATGACATTCTCACCTATTCTACTATTTTTCTACGATTTTACATGCATTTATTCTCATTTTTCATGCATTTAACATATTAAACTGAAAACGTGGAAACAAGAGAGGAAAAGGGTTGCGTACCTCAGGTGGCACTCTGGCGACCTCTCCCAGACTCTAGCGAACCTCTCCCGCAATCTAGCGAACCTTTCTCCACTAGCAAACCACGCAAACAAGGCTCTCGTCCTCCGACTCATGCACCACTCCTCCTCTCCTTCTTTCTTTCTCAGTTCCAACTCCTCTTCTGCTCGCCTCTGCCCCTCTTTATCTCCTCCTCCTCCCTGCATCGCACTGGCTACCCATCTCATCGCCCTCACATTAGAGGGGACGAGGAGGCATAGGCCTTCCTATGGTGGCACGGGTTGAAGGGAAGAAGGTGAAAGAAGACGAAGATGGTGAGAGCTTGAGAGGGAGAGAGAGAAAAAGAAAGAAAGAAAAGGGAAAAAGATGGGCACGCAAATTGAGGCGACTGTGCATCCTCAAACTAGACTCCACATTGGTCCCATAACACAAATAGGTGCATAGAAAGCCAACCAGACCCTCACACTCACAAAAAACAACAGATTATCCATTAATAAATCATTTATACAATATTATAATTAATTACATGGTTTACAATTAAACTGGATAATCAGGCCCAGGTGTCACATCCTACCCCCTCAAAAGAATTTCGTTCTCAAAATTCAGCTCTAGTAGAACAAGTAAGGGTACTGTCTCTAGATGTCTACCTCACGCTCCCAAGTAGCCTCCTTTGTACCATAGTGTTGCAAGTGAACTAACACTAATGCAATCACTTTATTCCTGAAGACTTGCTCTTCCCAATCCAATATCTGAACTCCATTTTCCACCATAGACAGGTATTCCTGCAACTCCTCCGGCTACACTCATATCACCTGGGATGCGTCGGCCAAACACTTCCTCAACATAGATACATGAAAGGTGTTGTGTACACTAGCCAACTCTGGAGGCAGATGTAGTCTGTATGCTAGCTCACCAACCCTCTTGGTAATCTAGTACGGTTCGATGTATCTTTGGCTCAACATGCCTCTCTTTCCAAACCGCATTACTCCCTTGGTTGGTGACATCTTCAGGAATACGACGTCTTCGACCTCGAATTCCAGAAGTCTCCGCCTCCTATCTACATAGCTCTGCTGTCGGCTCTAGGCAGACAACTGCCTCTTCCTGATCAGATCCACTTTACCCTTGTACTACTGCACGATCTCGGGCCCAACTAACTGTCTCTCACTTACCTCGCTCCAGCAAGTAGGTGTCCTACAAGGTCTGCCATATAATGCCTCATATGATGCCATTTCATTACTAGCGTGGTAACTGTTATTATATGTAAAGTCAATTAGAGGTAAGTGATCCTCCCAGCTACCACCAAAGTCTAAGGCATAGGCCCTCAGCATGTCCTCTAGTTTCTGGATGGTCCTCTCTATCTAAACATCCGTTTGGGGGTGAAAGGTGGTACAAAAGTTTAGCATCATGTCAAATGCCTCCTATAGAGCTCCCTAGAACCTCGATGTAAACGTCGTGTTTCTATCTGACACAATGGATACTAGGACACCATGCAATTTCACAATCTCAGTCACATACAACTCTGCTAGCTTTGCCAAAGGAAGATTCACCCTCATTGGCAAGAAATGTGCCAATTTTGTAAGGCGATTTACTATCACCCAAACTATATCATTCTTTCTTCGAGTTCATGGCAAACCTGTCACAAAATCCATCGACACATTTTCCCATTTCCACACTAGAACATCTAGAGGCTACAAAGTCCCTTTGGGCTTCTGGTGCTCTATTTTCACCATTTGGCAGGTTGCACATTTTGCCACATACTCAGCAATCTTCCTCTTCATCCCAGGCCACCAGAAATTCCTCTTCAGGACTTTATACATCTTGGTGCTTCTTGGATGGATAGTATATCTAGAGCGATGAGCTTCATCTAGTAGGCTATTCTTGATTTCTTCTATTTGAGGTACATATAATCTCAGATCGTACCTCAACCCACCGTCTACCCTGACTGAAAAGTGAGGGGCATTACTGGCTTCCAACTTCCTCTAGATATCTAACACAAAAGAATCATATTGTTGAGCTGTGACAATCACCTCGATCGTCCTCAGGTGAACAGACAAATTAGCCAACACCACTCTGGCAGCTTCCTAAGACTGTCCTTGAGGCCTGCACTCCACTAGTTCCTTTAACAATTTCCATTCACAAATTATCAGGTTATCCATGACATGAGTGCATTTGCTCAGAGCATCTGTAATCACATTTGCTTTCCCTAGGTGGTATGATAATTTGAAATCATAATCCTTGATGTACTCCACCCAACGCCTCTGTCTTAGGTTCAAATCCTTCTGAGTAAAGATGTACTTTAGACTCTTATGATCTATGTACACCTCAAAATGCTTGCCATACAAATAATGACTCTAAATCTTCAAGGCGGACACAACAGCTGCCATCTCCAAATCATGGATGGGATAATTCTTCTCATAATCTTTCAACTGGCGCGAGGCATACGCCACCACCCTACCACACTGCATCAGCACACACCCTAAACCAGTCCGACAGGCATCCTTGTAGACTGTGAAACTACTACTCCCTGAAGGTAAAGTAAAAACTGAGGCTCACACCAGGCGAACCTTCGACTCATTGAAGCTCTCCTAGCATTGCCAATCCCAGGCAAAGTGCACCTCCTTTCTGGTCAGTCTAGTCAATGGTGCAGCAATCTTGGAGAAATCCTGGATAAATCTCCTATAATATCCTGCCAGGCTGTGGAAACTTCTGGTCTCAGTTACTATCTTCGGTCTAGCCCATCTGCTCATAGCCTCCACCTTGGCTAGATCTACCCTAATGCCTTCTCCTGAAATGATATGACCAAAGGACACCTCCTCTAGCCAAAACTCGCACTTGGAGAACTTCGCATAAAGCTGATGCTATCTCAGTGTCTCTAGTATGGTCCTTAAATGCCTCTGGTGGGTCTAAACATCCACGAAATACACTAGGACGTCATCACAAAGATGACCACAAATTGATCTAAATAGGGCCTGAACACCCTGTTCATCAGGTCCATTAAAGTAGCTTGAGCATTTGACAACCTGAATGGTATAACCAAAAACTCAAAATGTCCATAACGGGTGTGAAAGGCTGTCTTCTACACATCTGGCTCACTAATCCGCAACTGATGGTATCCAAATCTCAAATCTATCTTAGAAAACACCGATGCTCCCTAAGGTGAAACATTGGGATGAATGAATCCCTTATCCATCAGTTCCTGCAGCTGATTCTGGAGCTCCCTTAATTCAACGAGTGCCATCCTATATGGAGCCTTGGAAATAGGACCTAATCTTAGCACCAAATCAATTACAAATTCCACTTCCCTGTGTGGTGCCATACTAGGAAATTATTTTGGAAATACATTAGGATATTCCCACACCACCGAGAAATCCTAAATCTCAATCACATGCGAAGTAGAAATAGTCACCCAGGCCAAATAGCCCATGTTGCCTCTTGCCAAATGATGATAGGCTTTGATAGTAGAAATCACTTTTCTGGGCTCACCCGGTTCGGTGCCTTGCACTACACACCAGCCTTGGCCTGGACACTCTGCCAGAACTCTTCTCTTGGCACAATCTATCACGGCTGAATGCTGTGCTAGCCAGTCCATTTCCAAGATAACATCATAATCCTACATGTCCATAAAAATAAAACTGGCTTGAAAATTCTTGTCCCCCAGCTGAATATCAACTAGTCTCAAATACCTCCACGCTGGACTATGTTCTCCCAATGGAGTGACTACATCCAGGTAGAATGCCAATCTAGCTAGCCTAGTCCCAATCTTAGAAGCAAATGACTCAGAGACAAAAGAAAATGAACTCCCAGATTCGAACAAGACTCGAGCCATCCGATTAGCCACAAGAAAAGATCCTATCATAACCACACTAGAACCATATTCATAATAGTAATAAGGAACAGTGTTAATTACATATAGGATCCATTATACAGGACAGGATTCAACTCATGTAGCCATACTAATTTTTGCTTTCCACAACATCTCCTGATGAACCAGCATCTGGGGCAGCAATGGAGAATGCTCTCCTTGTAGTAGGCTGACAAGGCGCATCTCCCGCTAGCTTTGGTTGGCTAGGATAGTCCTTCTAATAGTGTCTGGACTTTCTATAGTTGTAGCATACTACACTGTCTAAGTTCCTTTGCCTGTGCCAACACTATGCCGCTATATGCCCCTTCTTTTCGTAGACATGGCAAGATCCTGCCCTTGAGCCACTACTCGAATTGGTCTTGTTATATCCACCAATCCCCGACAGCATATCACTCCAAGCACTGCCCTCTCTACCTTAGAGTTGAGCACAGGGGCCTTACCGCAACCACAACCATGGTGAGACATATTCCTACCAGTATAACCAGAGAAACACAATGGCCAAAATCAGGTGCAAGACTCTCCACTGTGCAGTCCCATGGAGCCACTAGACCGGACAACACCAAGCTAGTGCACTAAGTGTAACCTTAGCTCTGATACTACTCTGTAACGCGTCGATCCCAGGCACGCTATCAAGATCACAGTATCATAAGTAAAATTACACTAATTACAGTAATAATTAAATAACTATAACTAAGATTCACAACCAGGAAAACAATGTGCAGCTATAAGCTCCTACTCTGGCACCAGAACTCGACTACACTTGACCTGCACCTAGAAACCAACCAAAGCACGCGTGAGTGACATCTAAGTCACCCAGTACGCGTCCCAAACACACACACACAATAAAATCCGGCAAAACTTGTAACACCCTAAATTTCCTGTAACAATTTAAGCAAATTAATTTGCAGGAAAATTAAAAGCTAAACTGAAATATTAAACTACCAGGAACCTATGTGTGTGGCTACGAGAGTCAGATCTATATGTACTATGCTAAGCCCTCTGCATGCTTGCACCTGCAATCCAAAATACGAGGAAAACGCATGAGTGACAGAAGTCACCCAACACGCACCCCACGAAAAATGATAGGAAAATAGAATCATAATTAATTTTCTTTTAAAATCATTTCATAAACCATTTTATTTCTCTAAAACCCCACAAACCAGGCCCACATCAACCAAAACCACAACTGAGGATCTATCAACCCAAAACCACAAGCAAAGGCCCTTAACGGCCAAAACTACACATAGTGAGTCAGGAAGCCTAGTGCTAGACAACCAAACTCTAGCCACAAGTAGTCCACCGAAGAGCCACCAATGATGTCTACACTACCACGATGTTTCACCCTATGCAAGATCCACATCGTCCTGCAATTCTCCCACTTGGAGAACCCTCACAAAGCCAACCTCTCTCTGGGAAAGTTGTCCTGTCTCTCAGGATGCTACCAGCTACGAGGCACATGTCTCACCCGCACTGGCCACCACAAGGTACACCTCCTCACGGCGTCCTCTACACACGATGCTCAGGCGGGTGTGTCATATCTCCACACCTGATGACACCCGAGCCTCAGTGCTCACAGTGACAGCAGGAGTATCATACCTCCCTCTCATGCCACAAGACACCTCAACCTGCAGACCACAACCCTAGCTTTAAGACAACAGTAAAGGAGTCTCATACCTCCAGGATACGATGACCCTAAACCTCAGGTATCTTAGCCCCAGACCTCCACTAGGGAGATGTGCCGGACCACTTGAGAATGTCATCACATTCCCTGATCACGACGACACGATCCCACATTGCCTCAGCCCACACACAAAAAAACTAGGAAAACCATGTTCTAAAGTGGGCCAACCATCTCTTTGAAACCATTTTTTTTATATCTTTGAAAACTCTTCCAAAGCCTCGGCAAAACAGCACATTAAGTGTCCCAAGGGACCACCACTAATGACTCACAATTCCATCTCAAAGGGACAATACAAATCAATCTGGAAAACCCTTGGAAATCACATTTTATAAAAGCATTTGGGCCCTAATTCGGCATGCTGAAAAATAGGTTCGGTATGTCAAAAATCCCTAGTTTGGTAGACCCATCTGGATCAATCGATCATTGGTCAACACTCTGGCAAAAATCAGTGTACCGAAGATTGTTCGGTCGATCGAAATCCATTGATTCGATCGACCATCCAAAATCGAACTACCGAATTCTAACCAGAGGACCAAACTAATAGAAAAACGGCATACCGAAATTGTTTCAGTATGTCGATCCTACTGTTCAAAATTGCACAACTGGGACTGATGATCGGACCCCCGAAACCAACACCAAAAATCTCACATAAAACATAAGATGTAGACCCTTGAGTGTACTCCAAAACACAACAAACAAAACCAAAAACCATTCACCATGCATCAAGATATAAATTCGCAAAGGTAGGAGGGTCAAAACGACCCAAAACACAACCACCACCATAAAAATCCATAAAACCACAATAAATTCTCATAAATTCACAATAAATTCTAGGAATGTAAATTTACCTAGATTTCATGCAATCATATCAATTTCTACCAATTTCATGCTCTCTATTCATGGGTTGGAGGTGCTTACCTGCAAAATGCTCGCCGACGATCAACGTCGACCTTTGGCCAACCGCCACGACCACGACGTCCATGAGAGCTTCCATGACCTCTAGAGCACCCACCATGCCAACAATGAGCCTCACGGTGCCTCCTCCTCTCTCACTTCCCTCTCCTTCTCTCACTAGCGCACAAAACAGGAGAGGAAGAATGGGGGTGACGGGTGGGAAAGGAGGGGGCGAGGAAGGGAGAAGAGTGAGGAGGAAGGGAAGGGGAGTTGGGGAAAGAGAGGTGTGTTCCCGAGGAGGAGGAAAAGAAGGAAGAAGGAGACAGGCGACGAGCGATAGAGGAGTGCGGCACGGGCGACTTATAAAGCCCTGAGCACGTAGTAGTTGCGAATGTGCTCACCTACGCATCTCAGCCACCAGCACACCGCACGAGCTCAATGGCCACCGCCTAACCACCAGTCACAACAACCGGCCCACAACACGGGCTCACACGGACCTACATGCATAGGGACACGCAAACAGAAGCCAGCCCATGAGGTCCATGTCCAACACAAAACAACACAAATGGGCCTTAAAATAGTAACACCCGTTCAGGAAAAATTCATTAAAATATAAATAATTACAAAATGAATTTTACGGGTGCTACAAAACTACTAAAACATAGCTTTTAATTTATAAAACTTGGTTTTCTTTTGAAAATCCATTTTAAAACATCATTCTGTTTTTTTCCTTTAAAATCACATGGAAATCTATTCCCAAGACTATACTCTTTTCAAAACTCACATTTCCTTTTCTTTTTAAAACATTTGGAATTTTGTTTCCAAAACTCATCTTGTTTTTCATTGCTTGGGATTTCTTCCCAAAAACAAAACCATTTTCAATTCTCATATCTCGTTCCTTTATACATTTTTAAAATCATTCTCATATCTCAAGAAAACCACATTCTCGACCAGGTCCAGCCTAAAACATAATGCCTCAGAAGGCTCAAAACCATAATCATAAACACTGGCTGATAACTGGTTAAAACACAATTCTTATTTAATTCTAGGATTTTTGGACCAATCACCAGTTCAATCCTAGCCATACCATATCTCTTCATTTTCACAAATCCAACACTTTTCTTATTCATTTCCACTTTTCTTTATTGATGTTACCTTAATTAGGGATAATTAGGCACACAAGCAGTAGGTGAGGACACCATTTCCCCTACCTCCCTACACTACCACGGTGAAGTTCCCTGTGCAGGAGGACACTGCAGCGGCCCATCGGCATCAATTTCTCTTCATATGCATGGGGATACATCTTTATTAGACGTCCCATCGGTGACCTGAACACTAAGGTTCACATACCCAGGTCTCAGCCTACACCGTCGGTGACCTAGACACCTAGGTCTCATATTTTTAGGCGCAGCCTACACCGTCTCAAGCTCGATGACTCGAACAGCCAGGTTCACATACCCAGGCTCAGGCTATATCGTCTCAAGCTCGGCAACCATGGTCGTATTTGACAATTGGTTTCATTGGAGTCTCATACTCCTACCACATTGTCGACACCAACCCCTCATGGTTCCACAACACATTATTAGTGTTTTATTTTCAAAACTCTTAAGTTTTTCTTACAAAACCATTTCCATTTCATTCTTTTCGTTGTAGGAATCTTTTCCATGCAACACATGACCCTCTATTGGAGTCCCAACTCAATTCCATGAAAACCATGCTTAAAAACCATAAATTGGGTCTCATGCCCAAAAATTACTCAAAACCACATATTTAATCACTTTCTATCATTTTTTGGGCTTTAATCCCAAAGCCATGTCCAAATGCATTTATTTGGATTCCATGTTCCTCCATGCCATTTGCATGGGGAAAACACCATTAACACATACTCATTGTCCATTTAAAACCTTTTATTTCCATTTTCTATTCATATTTATATATATCAGGGCCAAGGCAAAATCGGTAGACCAAAAACCAGGTTTGGTATATGGAAAATCCTTAGTTCGATATACCGAACATCTTCGATACATCGAAACGCCTTGTTTCGATCGATTGAGTGATTTCGGTCTAGCAAAACAAAGTATTCTGGCTTAATCTGACAGGAATTCAGTATGCCGAATGCAATTCGGCATGCCAAATTGCCCGTGTCCAGAACACCTCCCCTATTTACAAATCCATCGTTCTCCGAAAATGGGAGCCTCCGACAAATCCCTCAAACAAGCATCATAAAACTTGGATAAATCATAGGGTGTAGACCCTTGAGTCTACTTCAAAACCCCTCAAACCATTCATGAATCCATTCATCATACAATCCATACCAAAATCATAAAGGGGTGAAGCGCATTATGAATCACTATAGCATATGTCCCTAAAACTCGTTTAAATCTACCAAGTTTCATCCTAACTGCATGATATCTACATATTCATGCTATCCATGACATTCTCACCCATTCTACTATTTTTTTACGATTTTATATGCATTTATTCTCATTTTTCATGCATTTAACATGTTAAACTAAAAACGTGGAAACGAGAGCGGAAAAGGGTCGTGTACCTCAGGTGGCACTCTGGAGACCTCTCCAGCACTCCGACGAACCTCTCTCGCACTCCGATGAACCTTTCTCTATTAGCAAACCATGCAAACAGGGCTCTCCGCCTCCGGCTCATGCACCACTCCTCCTCTCCTTCTTTCTCTCTCAGTTCCAACTCCTCTTCTGCTCGCATTCGCCCCTCTTTATCTCCTCCTCTTGCATCAGACCAGCTACCCATCTCATCGCCCTCACGTCGGAGGGGACGGGGAGGCACAGGCATTCCTGTGGTGGCACGGGTCGATGGGAAGAATGAGAAAGAAGACGAAGATGGTGACAGCTTGTAAGGGAGAGAGAGAAAAAGAAAGAAAGAAAAGGGGAAAAGACGGGCATGCAAATTGAGGCGAATTTGCATCCTCAAACCGCACTCCACATTGGTCCCTTAACACAAATAGGTGCATAGAAAGCCAACCAAACCCTCACACTCACAAGAAATAACAAATTATCCATTAATAAATCATTTATACAATATTACAATTAATTACATGGTTTATAATTAAAATGGATAATCAGGCCCAGGTGTCACAATAGCTCACCTCTAGAGCTCCAATTGTGCCTTTGCTTCCTCCATCCACTCCTTAATGTACGAGGGTGAAGGGAGTATTGTTTTCTAATTATTTCATTTTTTGTTACATATAATCCATTGCATGACATAATATAGCCTACGGCATATGCATGCGGGGACAACTCGGTTAGTATTAGGTGTATTTGTTCATGTCATTTATTTTTGTTTTGATATTGTTTACTGCACCTGATCTAATTTGGATTCTTGTTTTGGTTTTTGTGTTTGTCTTGAAGGGAAGAATACCACGTAGTATGGGGATGCCGTTGGACAATATTAGACCGTTGATCCAGTGAATCAGGAACTCACATCACCACATCCATCACAACCATCTCCCGTAAGGAGCCCTGTCAATCGACAAAAGCAAAGGACAATTGGTGATCACAACAAAAGGTGTTGACATGAGTGGACACAACGACATCTACATCAACCACCCCCAAATTTGCATCTACGATATGGAAGTGGGAACATTTGTCTATGGACTTTGTGACTAGTTTGCCTAGAACTAGGAGGAAGAATAATACCATATAGGTGATTGTGGGTTGGCTTACAAAATCTACTCATTTCTTAGCAATATAGGTGAATCGCCCTATGCATCAGTTGGTTGAACTGTACGTGTCGAAGACTTTCTAATTGGATGATGTTCCAATGTCCATTGTGTCAGACAGAGATACAAGATTTACATCTAGATTTTAGATAACTCTACAGGAAGCTTTTGGCATGGTGCTAAACTTCAGTATAGCATTCCATCCTCAGTCCAATGGATAGACTGAGAGGACTATTCAAGCACTACAGAATATGCTTAGAACCTATGCTTTGGATTTGAAAGGGAGCAAAGAGGACCACCTTTCACTTATTGAGTTCACGTATAATAACAACTATCACTCTAGTATTAGGATGGCTCCATACGAAGCCTTGTATGGTAGGCCTTGCATATCACTAGTGTGTTGTTACAAAGTGGGTAAACAATAGCTCTATGGACTTGAGATTGTGTAGTGGTATGCACACAAAGTGGATTTAGTCCGTAAAAGACTTGTGACTACACAAAGTTGGCAAAAGAGTTATGTTAATTAGAGGTAGAGACCACCCGAATTTATGATTAGAGACTTTGTGTTCCTGAAGGTATCACCAACAAAAGGTGTTATGAGGTTTGGGAAATGAGGGAAGTTGAGTCCTCACTTTATTGGTTTATAACAAATTACTCATAGGGTAGGTGAGGTGGCTTGTAGAGTTGATCTACCTTTCAAAACCTTTTGTAGTGCATAATGTGTTCCATGTCTCTATGCTGAGGAAGTGTCTAGTTAATGCATCATAGGTGATTCTGGTACAACCGGAACTGCTTCAGGAGGATTTATCCTTCATCGATGATGCTATTCAGATCCTCAACCGAAAGGAGTAGGTTTTGCAGAACAAGGTTATTTCGTTAATTGTCGTGCAATAGTGGCATCATGATGCCAAGGAGGTCACCTAGGAGAGTGAGGATGCCATCCTAGTTCAGTACCCTCATCTTTTCGCATAGGTGTAATTTCGAAGGAGAAATTCCTTAAAAGGGGTAGGGATGTAACACTCGTGCTTCTACCTATCAATTTGAGTTGTGCAGTTCTATTAATGCAACTCAATGGCATGGAGTTTTGGCGTGGGTAGTTAGTGTGGATGTGGGGCCTAGATTGCTAGTGCTCAGTCTAGGCATGGCTTCCTAATGCAATTTGCTGTGCCAGAGTGCAACAAGTCAATGTGTTGTTTTGGGTTCGGGGTTTTGTTTCTTCACTTTTATGGTGTTGTTAGTTGACTGTATCAGAGGATGATTTGAACTTAGCTCTCATGATGATTTATAATGGATAATCTTGACTTTATTGGATTATTATTGATGATTAGTGTGGTATTTGGAAGTGTTTTATATTGATTAATTCTCCATGCACTAGTGGTTTGATTACTCATGGATTATTTAAGTGACTCAGATTTTGTGCATGAGCTTGTTCTTGGACGTAGCTTGCTATGAGGATTGTTTTGTGCAAGTGTAGAAGCTTGGTTGCCAAGTGAACAATGTATTGGTACAAGTGGTTGTGTACAATGTGACTCATGGTTGTGTTGGTTGTGTGTTTGCCAACACCTGTCCCTATGGTTGCATGTGTGCTCTTGGCCTCATGGTTATATAAGGAGTGGAGGCCGTTTGTCACTCCCCATTCATCCCTTCCATTGTAGGGATAGAGAGTTGAGAGTAGTAGAGTTCTCTATGTTGGAGTAGAGAGAGAGAGGGAGAGAGAGTGTGAGGGGCAGTGAGTGTTCATGTGTGTGCTTTTGTGCTTGAAGGAAGGTGGTTAGCTCTGATTGTTGTCTGAGGGATCTTTGGCAGGAGCTTCACCTTGACGATCTCCTTTTCGACGTGTTTGTGAACTCATGGAGGTGAGTTTGGCTTAAACCGTTGATGGGTTCTGTAGACACCTCGATTTTGCAGTCACTTGGTGGCATGCTCCTCTAGAAAGATGCTCTGGTTATGACCACCAAACCCAAAACCCTAGCTCTACCTAAACCCTAACTCCACCTAAACCCTAGCTCAACCTAAGCCCATAAGCCCACTCAAGCCCATTCAAGGCCACACAAGCCCATTTTGACTCAATCCTAGCCAATCAAAGCAAAAACCCATAATTAAAAATAAAAACCAAACAAAACTCGCTTAAATCATCAAAAAACCAAAATTAGTTAAGTAAAAACTTTTAATCCAAACCAAAGTCAAATAAAATTCATTTAAACCATTTAAAATCCAAATTAATTAAGTAAAAACCCTAATTAAAACCAAAATCAAATAAAATCTACTCAAACTATTTAAAATCCAAATTAATCAAATGAAAACCATAATTAAAATAATTCAAACTCAAATTAATTCAACAAAAACCTTAATTAAAACCCTAATCAAGTAAAACACAATAAAATCCATTAAAAAATTAAATCTAACTAAAAAGAAACCCTAATCCAAACAAAAATCAAGCAAAAAAAAATTAAATCTAAATCTAAATCAAATCCCTAATTAGATCAAATAAAACCCAATTAAATCAAAATTTAAATTAAACCCCTAATTAAATCAAGTAAAACCTAATTAAATCTAAATTTAAAAGTAATCAAATCTAAAACTCAAACACAAAACCTTAATCCATTTAAATCTAGAATAACCCTAAAATAATAAAACCAAAAACCCTAATTAGAATCCAAAGCCCTAATTAAATCACCAAATTAGACTTGAAACAATAAAACCCTAAATCCTAATTAAAATCACAAAAAACCTAAAATAATAAAATCCAAAAAACCCTAATCAAACTTAAAACTAAAACCCTAAAATAATAAAATCCAAAAAACTTTAATCAAACTTAAAACTAAAACCCAAAACCTAAATTAAAATCACCAAAACAAATAATAAAATCACAAAAAACCTAAGTTAAATAAACCCCTAAAATCTCTTAAAATCCCTTAAAAACTGTTGTGTCGAGTGGTGAAGAGAAAACAGGAATACGAACGATGCTCACATCCCAAGCATCCAAATCCTCCCCCACAGATGAACCTCACATGAAACCCTAGAACTGGAGAGAAGAGGGAGGAGTTCTCTCCACACAATTGGAGACAAAATAGGGCTACATAATGCCAAAAGAGGTTACATATTCTGTGCCTTAGCCTTCTTAAATACTAGGGCACCTAAATGGTCAAATGACCAAACTAACCCTAAACAAAGATATAATTCAAGACATATTTACAACAATCTCCACCTTGTCTTGAATTA
>JAMKQA010034469.1:0-13515 GCA_024699735.1 Posidonia australis | reverse complement strand
TTTGATTTTATTCATGCGATGACTTTGCATTGACACTTGACCCGACATACGAGTGATACTTCTGAGCATTAGGACACACCCCTGCACATCATGCACCCGTATTTTAGACACCACACACATTAGCATGGCATGGCATATCGCCCTCAGGCGTATAGTAAAGGCTTAAAAGCCGACATTTCATAAGCAAAAGAGAAACCAATAGAAGACTGATTTATTGGGCGCATGACGGTGCCTAATACATTCCTCGTGTGTAACAGGGATCCTTACCCATTTTTGGTCTATGACCTGCTTTTCCACTGCATGATTTGCATGTTTTATATGGTTTTCCTCGTCTTTCATTTTAATAGACTAGGTGGCGACTACTGCATTTGCATATTTATTTTTATTGTTTTTTGCCGTGACTTTGCCGTCCCTCATGTATTTTGGCCTTTCGCATCGAAATCCTTGAGGCTGTCGCTGACATGGTTACAGTTGGTTTTAGTAAAGCAAGTGCTTTCCTCCATTCCTGTGCATATTCTTGCAGTTTCCAAGGTCCCCATCTGTGTGACTAACAAGATTGAAAAACTCATGTGTGATTTTCTTTGGGGCTATAAGGTTGGGAAAAAGAAGCATCATTGGGTAAGGTGGAATATTTGCATTTCTAATATTCAGGATATGGGCTTGGGTTTTTGCAAGTTGACAGATATTCAGATGTTATTTGCCATCAAGAGTTGTTGGAAATTGCTTCTTTAGAATTTCTTGTGGAGTAAATTTTGATTTCTCAAATATAGCATAGAATTAAAGGGATGGGGTCATTCACCTTCCTTTAGTTCAAGGAGATGGAAGGAGCTCTTGATGTTTCTTCCCTGGTTTATTTCTCATTCTCTCTGGCTTATTGATAAAGGTTCTTCTTCATTCTTGAGGGATAAATGGTGGACAGGCAGGATCATCAAAGATACGTTTGATATTTCGGCATGTTATGATCAAAATGCTTCTGTTAGTGACGTCTTCCATCACATGGACTTGTATGAGGACTTTATGATAGACAATCGAGCTATGTTTGGTGTTCGTGACATGTGGGAAGCTTTGAAGTCTCTTCACGTGGATCCTAACGGAATGGAGGATTGCCTAATTTGGGTCCCTACATGTGATGGTGATTTTTCAATCAAGAGCACTTAGATGGTTATGAATTGTATTGCATCTTGGTCTAGATCTCATAAATGGATTTGGGCTAATCGACTTCCCTCCAAGGTTTCTTTATTGTTGTGGCGGATGGGATGGAATGGTGTGGCACTGGATGAAAACATTAAGGGGCTTAATATTCCTATGGTCTCTAAATGTAATTGTTGCGTTTCCCATCATTGTGAGTCTCAATAGCATCTTTTTCTTGAAGGTAAGCTTGCTCAGAATCTATGGAATTTTTTTGGGTGCCTTTTTCATATGCCAGTGTTATGTTGTGTGTTTACCACGATTTTGGCATGGTTTCATTCAGCCAATGAGGTCTCTTACACAAAAGCTTTGATTGGAATTCTTCCAAGCTTCATTTGTTGGAATATCTGGAGGGAGAGATGTGCCCGGAGATTTTCTAATTGCTATAAGCATTGGACACTAGTTGCCTCTCTAATCATATCTAATTGTAATGTGATAATGGTGGGGAAACGGTTTCAACGTCAAGGTATATTTGGGCAAGAGCTCTCTTTGGGGTTTTCATGTTCCCTCTGTTTATGATGCCTGGTATATGGTTATTAAGTGGATTCCTTTCAAAGGAGGCTTGAAGGCCAATGTTGATGGTTCCTCCATGTCCACTTCGTCTAGTGGAGGTGGGATGGTTTGTTCTACACAAGGACATGTCATGTTGGCTTTTTCAAATTATTATGGCTCTATGACTAATAATGTGGTTGAGATGAGGGCTATTTGCAATCTCATTTAGATTTGTAGGGATTTGAATATTTCTCTTTCAGTAATTGAGACTAATTCATTGAATGTCATTTGGATGTTGAAGAGTGAGATAAATGTGCAATGGAAGTGCAGAAAATGGTACAACCTGATTCAAAAGCATGTTGCTTTCTCTTCTATTCTATTCACTCACTGTTATCGAGAAAGTAACAATGTAGTTGCTTTTTTAGCAAAACAAGGGAGTATCACAAAGGTTGATTCCATATGCCGACTGAGTTACGTGGAATTTGCAATATGGATAAATGGGGTATCCCTTCCATACGCCTCCAAAAGATCAAATGATATTTCCCAGCCTTGTTCTTTTTAGCAAGTTATATCCTGCTATGGATGAGTACTCAAATAAAGTCTTTCCCCTTTCTCTTTTTTCCTGTAATTGCCAGGTTTTTGGGATTTGGGAGTGAGTTTATTCTGGTAGTGGTGTTCATTGCACGATTGCCACCCCTAGTTGTTTTTGTCTAGCTAGATTTCTTAGTTATATTTCATCCAGGGGTTGTTATTCTTTTGAAATAATGGAGCATGGTGTTTGCTGTAGAGTACACTAGACTTTGGGTCTGCCCTTAGTCCTTTTGTAGCCCCCATGCTTATAACCTGTTCCTAATTAATAAAGGTTACTTTTTTTGCCAAAAAAACTTCTCTTTTAAAATCTCTTTCAAAACCACTTTATTGTTAGAATCCATTTCCAAATATTTCCTACTCAATTTAGGAATTCATTATCACAGGGAACATTTCATATTTATCTTTCTTGCATTTGAAAGCATTAAACTACATTGTTTTATTTCTAGAAAAATGATTGAAACAGACTGTCTGTAATCACTAAAAACGGAAGCTCACATCGGTCATTCGCGTTGGACACTCATGCAGCATCTCCATGCCCCCAAGACCCGCAACCTCGTCGTGCTCTGGATTCGCACTGGAAGGATCTGCCTTCCAATCACGCTACACGATTTATAGACCAACCAAAAAACCAGTGCATATGAACCCAACTCAAAAATCCTCTACACATATAAATTTCCTACTGAAACCCTTAAAAACCTCGAAATTTCTTACAAAACATGCATGATCACATCACAGTGTACTGATAAACCATGCATGGCATATGATTCCATGCATTTCCATTAATCAACCAAAATTCTCAATAAAGCATAATAATCTCTGAAAAATCCCAAAATCACACACAAGCATGCATCCTCCCACATTTCATGCTTTCATGATAATTTCCTCGTTAAATTCAATCCTAGGCATGATTCTAGGAATTAAAAAACGGAGGAAACATGTACTCAGTGTTGTTCAGCAACATTCTTCACCCTTTAACGAGCTTCCAGTGACCTCCGACAAGCTCTCCCGGCACCATTCTTCACCAACGACTCGGCCTTCACCTTCGGTGGTGCACCTTCACGAACAACGGCACTCCAGCGGCAGCACCTCCGACGAAGCTCCTCCCTTCTCCCTCACCTCTCTCAGTTCTCTCCCACTCTCTACTCTCTTCTATCCCTCATTTCATCTCTTGATTTCCAACGTTGGAGGGCCATGATTTTAAGCACCCATGCATCTTTCCTTAGTCAAAAAGAGGCTCAAGTGCAGTGTGGAAAGCGAGTGGCGGTTCAGTTGAAAAATGGGCGCAAAGAGTCAGGTGGTGTTTCCTATTTTCTGACATTTCACTGTTCAGACTGCACGCTGGCAACTTGTGCCACTAGTACTCGTTTGTTCTCTGTGCCCAATTGGCTCGCCTACTAAGTTCGCCTCATTCTCGTGCCTAGTATACCCGCCCACTAGGTCCACTTATCCCTTATTGAACTATACTAGAGAGGAGACAAGAGCCCAACTCAAGCAAACTTTCCAAAATTACAACTCAAACACCAACACACATTCTCATAATCACAACAAATTAAATTCAAGAGCACAAACACTGATATCCATTCTCATTATCTAAATACATTATCTCTGGTACAACCCTGGATGTTACACAACATGACAACGAAATACCAAGAAACAAAGAGACAACATGAAAACAAGAAGGGACTCACAATAAGAAAATAGTAGCATAAGCTAGTAAAATTGTAATGCCCAAATCCCAGACACGTTACCAAGATCATAGTATCATAAGCGAAACTACACTAATTATAACAATAATTAAATAACTATAACTAAGGCTCACCTCTAGAAAACAATGTGCGGCTAGAAATTCCTACTCCATAACCAGAACTCGATTGCACCCGACCTGCACCTGAAAACCAACCAAAGCACGCTTGAGTGACATCTAAGTCATCCAGTACGCGCCTCAAACACACAAATGACAAAATCCGGCAAAAGTACCAAAAATACATCTTTAATTCATAAAACTTGGTTCTCTTTTGAACATCCATTTTAAAAACTCATTCCCTTTTTCCTTTGAAATCACATGGGAATCTGTTCCCAAGACTATGCTTTTCTCAAAACTTACTTTTTCATTTCTTTTTAAAACATTTGGAATTTGTTTCCAAAACCATATTCTTTCCCAAAACGCATCATTTTGTTCAATGCTTGGGATTTCTTCTCAAAAACCAAAACCATTTTCAAAACTCATATCTCGAGAAAACTACTTTCTCGACCAAGTCTAGTCCAAAACACAATGCCTCACAGGACTTAAAACCAAAATCATAAATACTAGCTGGTAACTGGTTAAAACACAATTCTTATTTGATTCTAGGATTTTAGGACCATTCCTAAGTCCAATCCGAGCCAAACCACATTTCTTTCTTTTTCACAAAACCACACACTTTTTTTATTCATTTCCACTTTTCTTTATTGGTATTACCTTAATCAAGGGTAACCAAGCACACTAGCAGTAGGTGAGGACAACATTTCCCCTTCCTTCCTACACTGCCTCGGTGAAGTTCCCTGTGCGGGAAGACACCGCCCTGGCCTACTGGTCTCAATTTCTTTTCATATATGCACGGGGATACGTCTTTATCTGACGTCCCATTGGTGACCCGAATAACTAGGTTCAATAACTGTAACACCTGTAAAATTCATTTTGTAATTATTTACATTTTATGAATTTTATTCCTGGACAGGTGTTACTGTTTTAAGGCCTATTGTGTAGTTTTGTGCTTTGGGGCTTGGACCTCTTGGGCTGGCTTCTGTTTACTTGTCCCTGTGCGTGATTTGGCACTATGCATTGTGGCACTGTGCTTGTGGGGCCCCCGCTCGTGGGGCATTGGTTGTGGCTGGTGGTTGGTTGCTCATACAGTGTGCTGGTGGCTGAGACGTGCAGGTGAGCACGCTCCCAACTACTACGTGGGCAGGCTTTATAAGCCGCACCGCACTCCTCTGCTGCTCATCGTCGTCTCCTCCTTCTTTCTTCTTCTTTCCTTCTCCTCCTCGGGCGCGTTTCCCTCCTTCCTCACCTTTCATTTCTTTCCTCCGCACTCTTCCTCCACCCTCTTCTCCTTTTCCCCTTCTCCTTCCACTCGTCATCCCTATTTTTCCCCTGCATCATGCGTCGATAGAGAGAGAGGGAGGAAGTGAAGCGGAGGGTTGTGGTGGCTCGTGGTGGTGCGTGGAGCTTGGGTGGAGCGTCCTTGGGGTCATGGTGAGGCCGTGGTCATCGGAGTCGGTCGAAGATCGCTGGAGCTCATTTTAAGGTACGCATCTCCACCTTGTGTAATAGAGAGCATTGAATTAGTAGAAAATGCTAGGATTGCATGGAATCTAGGTAAATTTACATTCCTAGAATTTATTGTGATTTTATGAGAATTTATGGTGAATTTATGGGCATTCATGACGGTTGGTGCATTTTGGGTCTTTTTGACCCTTTTGCCTTTCTGATTTTATATCTTGATGCTTAGTGAATGGATTTTAGTTTTGTTTGTTGGGATTTTGAGTAGACTTGGTGGTCAACATCTTATGTTTTATGCATGATTTTTGGTGCTTGTTTAAGGGGTTCGATCAGAGGTCCCAGTTGGAGTGATTTTCGACGATAGGGTTTGGGTCGTTTTCTGTTTTTCGTAGAATTCGGCATACCGAACCATTTCGGTATGCTGTTTTTATGTCAAATTAGGTCCTCTGGTAGAAATTCGGTCGTCCAATTTTGGATGGTAGCCCGAATCAGGAGATTTTGATCGACCGAACTAGTTTCGATATACCGAATTTGGCCTGAGTGTTGACCATTGACCTGATTCGGTCGATCGATCCAGATCGGTCTACCGAACCAAGGATTTTCAGCATACCGGACCTATTTTTAGGCATGCCAATTCTGGGCCCAAATATGCTTATAAAAATGTGTTTTCCGAGGGCTTCCTGGATTGCTGTGTTTTGTCCCTATAAGATGGGATTATGGGCTGTTAGTGATGGTCCCCTGGGACACCTGAAGCGTCGCTTTGTCGAGGTTTTGGAATAATTTTCAAAGATATGAAAATGGTTTTGGAAAGGTATTTCAAGGAAATAGTTGTCTTATTTTGGAAAATGTTTTCCTGGTTTTTTGTGTGCGGGCCGAGACAGTGTGGGACAGTGTCATCAGGACCAGAGAATGTGACGACATTCTCGGGTGGTCGGGCGCTACTCCCTGGTTGAGGTCGAGGGCCGAGATACCTTAGGCTAAGGGGCATCAGGTCCTGGAGGTATGAGACTCCTTGACTGTCGTCTCAAGGCTAGGGTTGTGGTCCGTGGGTTGAGGTGTTTTGTGGCATGATGGGAAGGTATGATACTCCTGTTGTCGCTGTGAGCATCGAGGTTCGGGTGTCGTCAGGTGTGGGGGTATGACTCTCCCTCCTGAGCACCGTGTGTGGAGGACGCCGTGAGGAGGCAAACCCTGTGGTGGCCAGTGCAGGTGGGACATGTGCCCTGTAGCAGGTAGCGTCCTGAAAGACAGGACAGTCTTCCCAGGGAGGGTTGGCTTTGTGAGGGTTCTCTAGATGGGAGAATCACGAGATGGTGATCGCTTCTGCACAGGGTGGCTTCACCGTGGCATTGCAAAATGCCGTGGTCGCTCCTCGGTGGACTGCGTGTGGCAAGAGTTAGGTTGCCTGGCTCCAGGCTTCCCGACTCACTATGTGTGGTTTTGGCCATTGAGGACCTTTACTTGTGGCTTTGGGCTAGTAGCGCCCCGGTTGTTGTTTTGGCCGATGTGGGCCAAGTTTATGAGGCTTTGAGAAAATGGTTTGAGAAATGTATTTAAAAGGAAAATTGACTATAATTTTGTTTTCCATGGTTTTCGTGGGGTGCATACTGGGTGACTTTTGTCACTCATACGTTTTTCCTCGTGTTTTGGTTTGTAGGTGTAGGCATGTAGACGTTTAGCGTAGTGCATATAGTCTGGAGTCCCCTAGCCGCACACATAGGTTCCTGGTAGTTAGATATTTACTATTTGGCTTTAATTTTCCCCTAGTTTAAATTGTTTTAAATTATCGTGAAAACTTTGGGGCGTGACAGTTTTTGGTATCAAAGCTCCAGGTTCACTAGGTTTCACTACACCTAGGGTGTGCGGTCTAAAGACTCCATAGGTCTTGCATGCATGTAGAGTCTACACTTGATTTTTGCCATGGTTTTCTGGTTATTGCTTTGTCTGTGGTGCAGGTACATTGCCTTTCTCCGACGGGATGCCTCCTCGTAGTCGTAAGGGCAAGGCCCCCATCGAGGAGATTGAGTCCCAAGAGGACGTAGGCGGATGGAAGGCAGTTCGCGCGAACTGAGGATTTTGGTGCATGGGATCTCTCACGTGTTCAGCAAGAGTAGTACCAGTTAACCGTCGGGTGACCCATGGCTAAACCAGTTCATGAAGCTTCGTCCGTCATCATTCAAGTGCAAGGTCAGGGCTGAGGAGAGCGAGTCTTGGTTGGAGAAGGTGGTGAAGATGTTGGATAGCATGGCGTGCCTAGAGGAGCATTGGGTGCGGTTGGCAACCTACCTACTAGATGGTGAGGCAGATTGTTGGTGGAAGTTTGTGAGGCGGCTGAAGTTCCCGGACTTAGTCACTGTTAGCATCCAGTGGAAGGATTTCAAGGCGGCCTTCTATGACAAGTATTTTCCCGCTCATATGAAGGAGCAGCTTCGCCGAGATTTCCGGAGTCTAGAGCAGGGCACGATGTCTGTGCTCGAGTATGAGACTGAGTTCGTCTAGCTGGAACGCTTTGCTCCTACCTATGAGTTTGAGGAGGCGCGGGCACAGAGGTTTCTGGACGACTTGAACCCAGGGCTACAGGTGAAAGTGATGGGCTGTAGGTGCCATACTGTGGAGGTCATGGTTGGGATGACTTACTACTTCGAGGCGAAGCATCAAAAGTTTCTGGAGAGTCGACCCAAGGGGAAGGGTAAGTCTTCTTTTACCTCGCGGTTCTCTTTCTCCGGTCCTCCAAGTGCCGGTAGTTCGGGTAGTCCTGAGAAGAAGCAGAAGGTGAGGTCCAGTGTTTCCTCTACGGGCCGACGGAGTTTTGTTGGGGGTAATGGAGCTGGCCTCAGTCAGACAGGGTCCAGTGCTTCCGGTGGGAACCAATGCTTCAACAGTGGTCAGGTAGGCCACATCACTGCATATTGTCCTCATCCTAGGCGAGCTCCCTCTCCAATGGTGTGCTATAACTGTGGAAGGTGGGACACGTTCAGAGATCTTGTCTGGAACCACCTAAGAAGGCAAGAAGCGCGCCACAGCAGCCGACTAGGGGACGAGTGTTTACCATCACAGCTCCAAGCACTAGGTCTTCGGGAGATGTTGTTGAGGGTAAGGATGAATAGTTGGTTTTGTAACCCTCTGAGATATGTTGTAATCTCCTTGTAATCTAGACATCTGCCTGATTGAATAGATGTGTGGTGTTGTTTTGTTTGGCCGTCAGGTTCTTTTATTGTGGCTGGCCGGATGGCCAAAGTGTTGTTTTACTCAAGGAGTTATTTCTCCTTTATCTTTGAATCTTTTGCGGCGGAGTTGGGAGAGAGACCAGCTAGACTGGACTTTCATCGCAGCATGCTAACGCCGCTGGGGGAGCATAGTTTGGCATGGATGTATCTGCGGTCTGTTGACTTGACGCAGAATGGGAGAGAGTTCGACGCCAACTTGATCGTGATGAACATGCAGGAGTACGATGTGATACTCAGCATGGATTGGTTGGTGTAGAAGTCTACTTTGATCAATTGTGCTCGGAGGAGAGTTTACTTTGGGTCTCCTGAGGATGGGTCTTTCTTTGTGCTAGGTGGGTGTTAGGGTGAGCCTAAGCTTGTCATTTCAGCTATGAAGCCTTATAAGTCTTTGGTCAGCGGTTGCGTGGGGTATCTAGCCAGTATAGTTACCTCTACTTCTCCTGAGTTGGGTGTTCACAACATCTTTGTGGTGTGTGAATATCCCGATGTTTTCCTTGATGATTTGCCTGGTATGCCACCTCACAGGGATGCAGAGTTCTCGATCGATCTGATCTCCGGTTCTGGTGTTGTGTCGAAGCCTCCTTATCGCATGGCGCTAGAGGAATTGCGAGAGCTCAAGACTCAGTTGTAGGAGTTGCTGGACAAGGGATTTATCAGGCCAAGTGTGTCTCTGTAGGGAGCGCCTGTCTTGTTCATCTGTAAGAAGGATGGTTCGCTCCGACTATGTATTGATTATCAGATGCTGAACCAGATCACGGTGAAGAACAAGTATCTCCTACCCCGCATTGATGACTTGTTCGACCAGTTGCAGTCTGCATCGATGTTCTTGAAGATTGATCTGAGGTCAGGGTATCACCAGTTGAGGATACGAGACCTAGACATTCAGAAGACTGCTTTCAAGATGTGGTACAGGCATTACGAATTCACTGTCATACCTTTCGGCTTGACCAATGCACCGGTTGCGTTTATAGACCTGATGAATAGGATTTTCAGCCCTTTCCTAGATTGGTTCATCGTGGTTTTTGTGGATGACGTGCTGGTCTATTCTCCTTATGTTGAGACTCACGCCTTGCACTTGAGGGCGGTTTTGGATACTCTGAGGCTTCATCAATTGTACACCAAATTCTCCAAGTGTGAGTTCTGTCTGAGCGAAATCATGTTCCTTGGCCATTTGATTTCTAGAGAAGGCATCAGAGTGGGTCTTGCCAAGGTTGAGGCGGTGAGTAGTTGGGAGTGACCCAAGATTGTGTCAGAGATTAGGAGTTTCTTAGGTCTAGCGGGGTATTATAGGAGATTTATCAGGGATTTCTCCTCCATAGCCGCGCCCATGACAAAGTTGACCAGGAAGGGTGTTCCTTTTTGCTGGGACCAGAATTATGAGGTGAGTTTCCAAGAGCTGAAGTCTCATCTGGTTTCTGCCCTTGTGTTGACTCTACCTTCTAGAAGTGGTGGTTTCACTGTGTTTAGTGATGCCAATGGTTTTGGGTTAGGATGTGTTCTGATGCAACATGGCAATGTTATTGCATATGCTTTGTGCCAGTTGAAGGATCATGAGAAGAACTACCCGACCCACAATTTGGAGATGGCTGTCGTAGTGTTCACTCTCAAGCTCTGGCAACACTATCTCTATGGGAAGCAGTTTGAGGTCTTCACGGATCATCAGAGCTTGAAGTATATCTTCACGCAGAAAGACTTCAACCTGAGGCAACGACGTTGGGTGGAGTATTTGAAGGACTATGATTTCAGCCTATCCTACCATCCTGGCAAGGCCAATGTGGTCACCGATGCCCTGAGTCGGCGTAAGCACGTGATGGCGAGCCTGATGGTCAAGGAGTGGACCATGTTGGAGGATCCAGTGAGCTGCAGGCCAAAGTGACAAGCTCGGGGAACGGTTGGTGCTTGGGTGGCCAACTTGTCTGTTCGCCCTAAGCTGATAGAGTTTATTATCGCCTGTCAGCAGCTGGATCCGTTTGTTCAAGTTGTGTTTGAGAAGCTTGAGGCTGGTGGAGAGCCACATTTCTCTGTTGGGGCATATGGAGAGCTGAGGTATGACATTCGTCTGTATGTGCCCCAGCATGAGGAGGCCAGGCAGAGGTTGTTGGATGAAGCGCACGGGCCTAGGTACACTATACACCCTAGTAGTACAATGATGTATCGAGACCTAAAGCGGAATTTTTGGTGGCCTGGCATGAAGAAAGATGTTGCTGACCGTGTGGCGAGGTATACTACCAGCGAGTTGGTCAAGGTAGAGCACCAGAGACTTGAAGGAACCTTGCAGCATTTGGATATTCCTGTGTGGAAGTGGGAGCACATCTCGATGGACTTCGTGACTGGTTTGCCGCAGACTTAGAGGAAGAACGACACTGTGTGGGTGATCATGGATCGACTAACCAAGTCTACTCACTTCCTGGCCATTCGGGTGAAGCTTCTGATGCACCACCCAGTAGAGTTGTATGTCTCCGAGGTGGTGAGGCTGCATGGTATTCCAGTGTCCATCATGTTGGACAGTGACACGAGGTTCACCTCAAGGTTCAGGAGAACTCTGCACGAGGCCTTTGGCACTATGCTCAACTATAGCACGGCATTTCATCCTCAGTCGGATGGTCAAACAGAGAAGACTATCCAGACACTGGAGGATATGCTCAGAGCATGTGCCTTAGACTTTCAAGGGAGTTGGGAGGACCATTTGCCACTGATTGAGTTCGCCTACAACAATAGCTATCACTCGAGCATCGGGATGGCGTCGTACGAAGCTTTGTACGATAAGCCATGCAGATCGTTGGTTTGCTGGAGCGAAGTGGGCGAGCGTCAGTTGATTGGTCCTGAGCTTGTGCAATTGTATGCAGACAAGGTGGATTTGATCCGAAGCAGGCTGTTGGCTGCACAGAGTCGGCAGATGAGCTATGCCAACAGGAGGCGGAGACCGTTGGATTTTTTTGTGGGAGATTATGTGTTTCTGAAGGTGTCGCCGACCAAGGGTGTCATGTGATTCGGGAAGCGTGGCAAGCTGAGTCCTCGCTATATTGGCCCGTACCAGATCACCTAGAGGATTGATGAGGTTGCCTATCGATTGGATCTACCACTAGAGATGTTGTCTGTGCATGGCGTGTTCCATGTCTCCATGCTGAGGAAGTACCTGGCTGATGTTTCTCATGTGATCCCAGTTCAGCCAGAAGGACTCCAGGAAGATCTATCCTTTGTGGAGGATGCCGTCGAGATTGTTGACCACAAGGAGCAGGTGCTGCGGAACAAGGTGATTCTGCTGATTTTGGTGTGGTGACGGCATCATGGAGTCGTGGAGGCCACGTGGGAACGTGAGGAAGCCATCCTAGTCCAGTACCCGTGTCTTTTCGCCTAGTGATTTCAAGGGTGAAATCTTCTTTTAAGATGGTTAGGATGTAACACCCGTAAAATTCATTTTGTAATTATTTACATTTTATGAAATTTATTCCTAGACAGGTGTTACTGTTCTGAGGCCCATTGTGTAGTTCTATGCTTTTGGGCTTGGGCCTCGTGGGTCGGCTTCTGTTTACGTGTCCCTATGCATGGTTTGGCACTGTGCTTGTGGGGTCCACATAGGGCCCCCGCTCATGGGCCGTTGGTTGTGGCTGGTGGTTGGGCGGAGTGGTTGGTTGCTCATGTGGTGTGTCGGTGGCTGAGATGTGCAGGTGAACACGCTCCCAGCTACTGCTTGCACAGGCTTTATAAGCCGCACCGCACTCCTCCGCCGCTCATCGCTGTCTTCTCCGTCTTTCTTCTTCTTTCCTTCTCCTCCTCGGGCACGTTTCCCTCCTTCCCCACCTTTCCTTTCTTTCTTCCGCACTCTTCCTCCTCCACCCTCTTCTCCTTTTCCCCTTCTCCTTCCACTCGTCTTCCTGTTTTTCCCCTGCATCACGCGCTGACTGAGAGAGAGGGAGGGAGTGAAGCAGAGGGCTGTGGTGGCTCGTGGCAGTGCGTGGAGCTTGGGTGGAGCGTCTTTGGGGTCGTGGTGAGGTCGTGGTTGGCAGAGTTCGTCGGAGTCAATCGAAGATTGCCGGAGCTCGTTTTGAGGTATGCATCTCCACCTCATGTAATAGAGAGCATGGAATTGGTGGAAATGCTAGGATTGCATGGAATCTAGTTAAATTTACATTCCTAGAATTTATTGTGATTTTATGAGAATTTATGGTGAATTTATGGGCATTCATGACGATTGGTGTGTTTTGGGTCCTTTTGACCTGTCTGCCTTTCCAATTTTATATCTTGATGCTTAGTGAATGGATTTTAGTTTTGTTTGTTGGGATTTGGAGTAGACTCAAGTGTGTACATCTTATTTTTTATGCATGATTTTTGATGCTTATTTAGTGGGTCCGATCAAAGGTCCCAATTGGGGCGATTTCGGACGGTAGGGTTTGGGCCGTTTTCTACTTTTCGCAGAATTCGACATACCGAACCATTTCGGTATGCCTTTTTTCTGTCAAATTAGGTCCTCTAGTCGAAATTCGGTCGTCCAATTTTGGATGGTAGCCTGAATAAGGAGATTTTGATCGACCGAACGAGTTTCGGTATACCAAATTTGGCCTGAGTGTTGACCATTGACCTGATTCGGTCGACCGATCCAGATCGATCTACCTGTAGACACCCCGATTTTGAGGTGACCCAGGAATGAGTGTCCTCATGTTGCTTTGGATGTGATCAGCCCCTAAACCGAGCCCCAAATCCATTAGCAAGCCAAAGTCCAGAATTTTGTGAGCTGGTGTGGCGCACCAAGGTGGC
>JAMKQA010034468.1:0-14618 GCA_024699735.1 Posidonia australis | reverse complement strand
ATATCTTCAAACTTAAATAATAAACAAGATGTGAATATGTAGTTAAATATTAAAACATGTGAAATTAATCCTTTGATTTTAAATTAATTAAGCATATGATATACTAATATATGCACACCCCTCTTCTCTTATTAAAAGAAAATCTAACCCGTAAACGCAAGCTGTGAAGGGGAGGGGCACGCGAGAGGGGTTCCGGCGCGAGAGGGCTTCCGGCGCGGGAGTGTGCGCAGGGGATGCAGCGGCGGTGCTCGGGAAGCAGCGGCGACGCTGGATAGGGGCGCGCGAAGACGATCGCGCGAGCGGCGAGATCCGGCGGAGGCGGCTGCGTAGATGGCTCGGGGAGGCGGCTGCGCAGATCGCTCGGGGAGGCGGCTGCGCAGATCGCGCTAGGAGGTAGCAGCAGCGTCGGGGAGGCGGCTACGCAGATCGCGCTGGGAGGCAGCAGCGACGCAGATCTGAGCAGGGCTCGCGGATCGCGCTGGGAGGTGCAGCGGCGGCACGGCGAGCTCAGGGATGGTGGCGCAGGGAGGGGGAAAGACCGCGAGGAGGTGGCTCTGATACCACTTGTTGGAATATGGACGTCGATACAGAGTATTCCGGCGATGCGTGAGTGGGCTCCGGCGATGATCAAGTAGGAGAAACACTGTAAGCTTTTCGATGATTCTTTCTGCTGTGTTTTCTCCTCTATTTATAGGGGACTCTTGATCATCCCTCCGCCCTCCTCCAACGGCTCCCCTTTCAGCCGTTTCGATTCCGACTATAAAGGCCTGGTAACCGCCGTATTCAACACGGCCATGAATGAGTGAAATGGTCGTCCGTTTCACCATTCATTTGAAATGATCTTCAATGATCATTACTAACATCATATACTTAGAAACATATTTTTACACTAGTGGTTTTTAACTACGTACTCTTATTAGATGAGTTCACGTCATGTGACATTTTGACCCAAAAATAATAGACAAGTTGATCATATCAATGAAATTTCATTTGTAATTAACTTGCAAGTACGTATTCACGAATAATGAAATATGTAAGTGTACACATGCAAGGTATATGTACTGTGTTTCTCAATATAAGTTATGGTTGCTGTAACCACCTATCATAGTGGGTTTTTTTTTTTTTGGGGTGGGTTGTAGGTTGGGATGTGGGAGAAGTAGTTGGTCCCAAAAGAAAGGGTAACGATGAGTTTAGAACTTTCTCGGAGTGGAATCATTCTCATATACCTAGCATTAAATAAAACAATGAAATAAAGAAAGAGCATCAACTTTTTCAATGTGGTTGTGTCATGCATTCATCTCCTACTTCATTCGTGTGTGGGTGGTGTTGTTTACTTAAATGTTGTTTTCCATTTGCACTTCATGGACACATTCTTTAATTGGATATTCAAGAGGAGAGGAATCAACAACACCATGATGGGGATTTGTGAAGAGGACAGAGTGTAACCACTTCTCCTTTTTTTTGTTACTGGGTCTTTCCAAACATCCATTGGCCGCGTTTGGGTGCAGAAAGTACTTGAAGACTTCAAGAACTAAAACTTACTATTTTGGATGGTTTCACAGTTTTCTTTTGCTAAGCTCAAACAACCTTCTTTAAGGGAGAGCAAATGAAGATGATAGCTATGTAGCAGTTTCTTTCTTCTTCTCTCTCTTGTTTTGAACTAACTGATGATACTCATATCACCCAAGCAAGAAACTACTGTGCTGCCTAAGCTTAATGACCGATGTTTGATGGTGACCACTGAGGCATCTAAAATGACAAACGGTGACATGCTTGCATTGTTTACAGAAAAAAAAATGAAAAGGTTATAGGGGAGGCAAGAGTGATTTATGTTGTCATTTTCCATAGAAGACAGCTGGTAGAACCATTTATTACCTAGAACAGATGGAAAACTGGGAGAACTACATCAATAATTAATTTCTTCAAATAGCAGTAAAATAAATACTCCATGTGTCTTAAACTTACCCAAACTGCAATGGTGAATGAATCTGAACAAGATTTTAGTCTTTCTTTGTGATTATAGATCATTTTCGGCTATTTGCAAACTTTCTTGAGAAATTGAATCATATCTACTCAAGTCTGGTTAGGGTTTTTTTTTTTTTTATCGAGCCTCCTCACCTTTCGGCAAGAAGCCCTAGAATCGGGCCCCAACACCATATACCGTAGTGTTCCATTTTCAAGATCAAGGTTGGGTCATTTTCGGTTTCAGGTGGGAGTCGAGATGATCAGTCCACAAGACTCGCACAACCTTCCTTTTTTTTCCATTTTTTTTATTTTGTCGTACTTGTAGCATCTTGCATTACATCAATAACCTAGTATTTTCTAACTAAGTGATTCCCATGATCCAACTTTTGAGTCGTAATTAAATTAGAAGCTCGATCGGAGTGCTTGGAATTAGAAGTTGTATTGTTGTCGATATGTGCTATATTTTTATCTTGTTTTATATGACATTTAATGGTTTGATTGCGACGTAACACATATTGTCGTTTGGTGTATCCTTTACAGGCTTATGATTGTTTCAATGATTGAACTCTTGTTGCAACTAATCTTAGCTAAGAACAATATGTTTCAATGAGTTGTTATAATCTGTGACAATGGCATGGGGTTGGTTATCGAGTCCTGCTCAAAGATGAGAGTCACTATGAATGCACAGAGGAGAAGGGAACTATGATTTGTTGATAGTTTTTTCATATTCTATAGATTCCTAAATAAGAGAACTATGTTTTTGAAAAACACTTTCATGAATCGTAGAAGATTATCTTACAAAGTCAGAAAAATATGATCTAAAAAAATATCGCTATCAACATCTAATAGAAACGTGTAGAGGCATGGAATCGGAAATCAAAACGGAAAATCGAGCACAAGAGAGAAGCACTTTACAAGATATGTGGACTTTACTCTATAAATGATAAGAGTATTTGCAATAAGTAATGTCTGATGGAAACACTTACAGAGGATCCGTTTAGTAGAACTTCAACTTTTGAATCTAAGTATAGAAGCTAGTTTCTAGTTAAAAGTTGTCATAACCTAATTTCTAAAAATGTAAAGGAATTAATATTCCTAAAGCTATATATTTCTAAGAAGTTTGTAGTATTTGGTAAAACTGTTGGACCATTATAGCTTCTGAAGAGAAACTACATGCTTAAAAACTGTCTAAAAACTCTACAAATAGACCCTAAGACACAAAAGATGGCTTCTAAGAAAAACAAAAGATAGGGTTCTAACATATTTATGGATTAACCTTTCAAAAAAAAATGATAGCATGTATTAGAAGTAATTATTTACAAAATGTCTCAAGGTCTCAAGGTCATTAATTTCACATCTAGGTTTTAATAAAAAAACATGTAGAGACATGGAATTGAAACATAAAAGTGGAATAAAAAACTATGTTAACAAGCTATGTGAATTTTATTCTATAAATGATTAGACTAATCATTTTGACTAAGTCAATAAAGACACTTAACTATAAAAAAAGATAAAAATGGGTTGACGATTGGGTCAATCAGCTTCCAACCCAATTCAATTTACAACTTATCCAAATTTAATCCGTTCATTTAATGGGTTAAAAATTCTAAATCGAATTCAATTCATTTATAAATAAATTGACCCCACACATCTCATCTAACCCATTTATTCTATTAAATGAGTTAGACAAGTCAATCCATCTTGTTTAACTTATTGAATTTTTAAATCTTATCTAACATTAAAGATTAAGGAAAAAAAGAAAGAAAAGACTTCACATTATTTGAAAGGAAAGTTTTTCATACGTAAACTTTCTCAAACTTTATTTCAAAATTATCATCCTCACCCATTATTTTTTTTACAAATCTTTATCTTTGACAATCACGTGGCTAAGAGTCCATGTGATTGTCAATAATTTTTTGAAAACTAAAAAAAAATGAACTGGACAGCTCCACATGGTTGTCAATAATTTTTTTAAAACAAGAAAACAAAATATACGAGATTGCTGAGTTCAATAGATATTGATAGAAGACAAGTTGCGTTCTCATGAATGAATGCATCATAACGCACATATTTGGTATTGTCTTCGTAGAACTTGAGGATAATAGTGAAAACTTTCCATTATGAGATCCGCTTGGAAGGAACTAATGCTGTCTAACTTCCATGGATTTCGATCAAATACCATCACCATCTTGATGTAATTATTACACGTCTCACCAAATATATATATATATATATATATATATATATATACCATTATGACATGTCCTTTCCCTTTATATATATATGTATTGAACGTACGATAATCATCGCCAGCTCACATGAGCTTATGCTTCTCCTTGATGATGCAGCGATGGTTTAACCACCACTTATAAAAAATATATATACAGTTAAAAGATTATTTTTATTCCGTACCTTCTGTCGCAGAGTTGACTTGTGTGTTGTCCTTCATGCTGAAACTTTTTCCCGCGTCGGCAAATAGAAACGACGGGCTCTGGTGGAAGCTAATCATGTCCAATGGAACGTGGTCTTTCTGACGATGATGATTACAGAGAACCATCGCTTACTTCGAAAGTGACGCGGGTCGTCCATTTCATATTTATATTCCTTCCTGGAAGATCGATTGCACAAACGAACAAAAAACTTTAGACTTTGACTACGATTGGGTTGACGTCTTTCATTGGTTCGATACGTGCCATGAAAAGGACACGCAAGGCACATGTATCAGGTACATTCTAGAAAAAGAACACGCAAGCCACACGTTGGATGATATGGATGCGTTGGGTCTAAAAACCAACTAGAACCAAAATTACGTCATGAAATCTACAGAAATTTAGAATCTTGATTTTTCTGGAATTGTAAGACATACGGAAAAATTTTGTTTGAATGGTTGGTGGAAAAATCCAGATTTTAGATCTATTTATTTTAGTATAAAATATATAATAATGATTCTATAATATGTTATCATATTTCTTATTTTCCAGGTTTTAGGTTTATTTATTTTGAAATGGAATTTATAATAACGATTCTACAATATGTCGTTCTATTTCTTATAAATATGAAGAAATAAACTTAAAAATCTCATTTCATTCTAGAATCAATCGTTCAAAAATCGAGCTCACGTTGACTTACAAGATTATGTGTAAAATCTATCTTGTCAAATTCTATTAGTTAAGATATCAATCTTTGCTAAACACACCGACTAAAAGGATTTGAGGAAAATAACTCATCTTGTGCAAATCACTATTACAACTCACAACTAAAGAAAAATGCATGTCATACGTAACTGAAGTCCAATTATGACATGTTAATTGCATATTGAATACATAATTTACGAAGTTCACTAATAATTTCTCTTAGATGTTTATCATATCTTTTTTAGCCAAGACTAAATGTCCTATTAGGACCAAAAAGATCCATATGAATGAGCTCAAGAGGGTTGGTCGTAGAAACAATATCATTAGTTTTAAATGATGATTTTGTCTGTTTTTCAAATTTACATACATCACAAAACTTATCTTTTTGAAAATTCAATTTTGGTAAACCAATAACATTTTCATTCTTATACAGTTTCGACAATTGACTCATACTTGCATAGCCAAATCTTCTATGTCATAGTCATTTTTCATTATTTGAAGTTACAAGACATAAGTCTTTTTTAGATTCATGAGATACACTTATTTTATAAACATTGCTTTTCCTAGATCTTATGAATATTACTTCATTGGTGATGGAATCACTTATTAGGCATTCCTTTTTATCAAAATATGACTTTATAACCCTTATCACATAATTGACTAATGCTTATGAGATTATATTTCAATCCATCAACAAGTAAAATATTCTCAATCAAAGGATTATCAGAATTACCGACATTGTCGATTTCGATGATCTTCCCTTTAATTAGAATTGCCCCCGAATGTTACCATTCCATTTTCTTTTGAGTTGTATGAGCATAGGAGATTGCGATCTCCTGTCATAAGCCTCTAGTAATTGCTATTAAGAATCCACCTTGATTTCATCCTACATTACAAAGAGGAAGTGAAGATTTTGATATCTATATCATTTTCGGTCCATTTCCCTTAGTTCTTAGAACCCAAATATTAGTTTTTGGAATCCATTTTTGAGGTTGTTTCTTAATAACAAATACGTACTTTTTATTTGTTGTGACTCTAATAAACCCATTTTTACGATGAGTCTCTTGAAATGGTGAGAATCTTAAACCTTATTCATTCAAGAAAGGCCTTTATTTAGAAAAAAGTAAGTCTAAATTGTTTTTACCCCTTTGTGAACTTTGTGACAATAATTAATAAATCATTGCACTTATTTTTTAGTAAAGTAATGTCCTTTTCAAGATTTTTAATTTTGAACTTCATTTAATCAATGCTCATATTTAATTTAGTATTTTTGAGACTTAATTGTTCATTCTCATCCATGGTTTTCTCTCCTTCAGTGACTAATGATTCATTTTCTTGTATTAAATCAATGATTTATTCCTTTGATTTTTCTTTTAAAGCTAATTTTATATTTTTCATATAGCTCATTAAAGACTTCCAATAGTTCATCAGTATTGATTTGCTTCTTACCCTCATCAATTGCCATAAAACATATATTTGCCTTTTCTCCATTAGATGCCTCTTCATCAGAAGATAAATCACTCTCATCCCATGTAGCTTAAAATGCTTTCTTTTTTAGTTTCTTGTCCTTTTTAAATGTTTTAGTCTTGAGTAGAGGACAATCTTTCTTGATGTATCCAGGTTTGTTGCATTTGAAACAAAGTGGTGTTTCAACATTATTCTTTTTCTTTTGAAATTTTCCTCTTTTTATAAATCTTTTGAATTTTCTAGTTAATAAAACTATCTTCATCTTCATCTTCATTCTCAAAATCTTCTGTAGTGGTTTTTAAGACAATAATTTTTTAACTTGAGGTTTTCTCACTTTCTTTTTCTTTTAACTGAACTTCATAAAAAGTTAGATTTCCAATTAAATCTTTAAGTGAATACTTGGAGAAATCCTTTGCCTATTCAATGGCAGTGATCATTTTCTCTCATTCCGAAATTAAAGACCTAAGGATTTTTTTTGATAAAATCACTTTTGGGACAATTTCTACTAAGAACTTGTAAAGAGTTGATTATATCACTAAATATTGTGAACATTTCCCCAATTGATTCATTTTGTTTCATTTTAAATAATTCGTATTTATGTACATGTATATTTATTTTCGTCTTTTTAACTTGATTAGTGTCTTCATGTGTGACTTCTAAATTTTGCCAAGCTTCATATGAGGTTTTACAGTTTGAGATTCTATTAAATGGTTCTTGAGTAACAGTACAAACAATATATTCAACCCCTTAGCATTAAGTTGAGCTAAAATTTTCTTTCCATTACTCCATTCTTTATATGATGCAGGATTTTAAGTAAAACCATCAATAACTACATTCCATAATTCAAAATTAATTCATTCCAAATAAATCACCATTCTACATTTCCAATAAATATAATTCATACCATCAAAGAAACGATGTCTATTAATACTCTATCCTTCTACAATATGATTATTATTGAATGATGATGATAAAACCATTATCTAGTAAATGATTAAATCTAAATTCTGAATAAATCAAGCTCTAATACCAACTATTGGATCGAGAGACTTCTTTAGAGGAGGTGAATAGAGAAACTAAGTGTTTTCAATTTTACTTTGTGTTTTTCAATAGTATGTACAAGTATCAAATGAATTTCGAGTAATTATTTAAACATTCATAGAAAAAATGAAAGACAATAAAAAACACAAGTGATTTATAGTAATTCGGCCAACCTTAGTCTAGTCTACTCCTCGAGATTCCCTCGAAAGTTTCCTTGAACTTAGTCAAAAACTTACTTGATGACGAATTCTTCGCCATTTCCGCAACCGACGGATCCTTCTCTCAACCAAAGAAGCTTGCACCTCTTTTACAAAATATTTCTTTACAACTCCAAGTAAACTATGATCTCCCAATCAGCAATTCAAGCTAATGTGTGTATGAAAGATGAAGCTCGCTATTTTGGTATCTGGGAGAACAAAACTTGGAAATTCTATTCAAATGGGAATTAGACACTTTTAGCTAAAACACTTGAAAAAGGATGTGTATTAAACTTAGGATTTTTCTAAGTGCTACAAGTGTTTAGGAGTCCTCTACTTATAAAAATATTTGAATTAAAGTAGGTATTGAACTCCTTAATTTTTCTTTCCAACGATAACAACGATTACTGATTCGACATATCAAAAATCACAAGTTGACCGAAAACGTTTCAACTACTAACAACGAAACACACGTTTGCACCTAGATTTCAGTATACTACCTCAATTCGATAGACCTAAAACAATTATGAACCTAAAATGATCTGACTAAAATTCTACTTAGGTTCAAAATATTTTCATGAACACCTATTTTCGATATACCAAAAATATTCGATTTTCTAAATGCTCTCTTAATGATTTTTTCTAATGTCTTCTTACATGATTTACAGGTGTACTTATTTTTTTAAGGTGTTGACCTAAAAGGGAAGATTCTTATGTCCTATATATTAAAAAAAATAGAAAGAATTACATCATTTTTTACAAATATACTTGATAACTTGAATATTCTTTCAGCTCTTCAAAACATCACCATGATTCATCTTTCTGATTACTTGCTTTCTCTTCAAGTATACCTTCATACAAATCATGGCACGTTGTCTTCCCTGATTTCCAAATTGTACATATCTTAATTCAAAGTAATCAAATATACAATATCACTTTGTTATCATCCAAATAAAATATATAATTATACATATTCAACAATGCAAACCACTATCACAACTCACAACTAAAGAAAAATGCATGTCATACGTAACTGAAGTCCAATTATCGCATGTTAATTGCATATTGCATACATAATTTAATAAGTTCACCAATAATTTTTCTTAGATGTTTATCATAATCAAGTAAAATTTTTTTTTCAATTTGTATAAACTTATTCTTGAGATAGAAAAAAGATTGTTAACAAGAAAAGAAATAAGTGAAAGGAACTAAAAATAAGTGTAACCAACATTTTTTTTAATCTTCCTTGGCATCAGAACCACCACTGCCTGAACCACCCTTCCCACTGGTAACAGCATTCACCTTCTTGTTTTTGTCTTGCTCATCATCCTCATCACTACTGTATTCACTTTCATAATCATCATACTCTTCTTCGTCGTCTTCTTCCTCATCATCAATAGCTTCATCGGCTGCTAGCCCATCTTCAGCAATGTGGGCCCTCGTCCCTGCTCGGCTTCTCTTCAGGACTTTAAGTTTCAAGTTTGTTTTTGTGTCGCAACCTATCCATGCGTCGCATAGACAATATGAGCTTAAGTTGTAACTCCCTTCCGCCGGTGCCTGAAACTTGCCCATCACCAGCCTGGACCCTTTCTTCACCTTCTCAATCGCTTCCTTGACTGCAACATTTATTTCCTTCAAGCTGGAACCTAATGCCTCTTTTGTTTCCTGAATAGCCTTTGATGCAGCAGCAACAGCAGCTGCCTCATCCATGAAGCTCACCTTCTGTGAAATCCAAACATCATTGGATACAGGATCTGCCAATAGCAACCAAAAGTTTTCTTCCTTGTGGAATGGGTAGTAAGGTGTGTGGGGACGTGCACCTATTAGGCCATTCTTGCGCTTAAGAGTGACCCATGCATACATAGTCACTATATCACCCTCTTGTATACCTTCTTCCCCTTCAGTCTCACATGTGATATCAACAGTAATTGAAGGCATTATTTCAAGGACTGACTCCACGTCATTTGCATCTGCAGGAGAAAGTCCCCCTATATGACTCAGAAGCACTGCACGCTCCTGGAGAGTCATGTCCTGAAGTTCTTGGAATGTCTTCACCTTCTGTAATGACATCAAATAATCCATCAAACAGATTAGACCACTTTGGGAATTTGCAAAAAAAATTAAAAATTAACCCAATGGATTGAGTTGTTATACTACAAATTATATATGGCTTTTCTATTTGCAATCCAATTAACCTAATCCCTTCATTTATGGCTCCCACGTGGTAGCCGATGAAATTAAATGCATTAATCAATGGTAAAATAAACTCCAAAATTATGAAATTAGAGTCTGAAAAAAAGACTTTTTATAAAAGAGTTGTTGTAGAATATGAAGTGGATCAAATTTTAAAAAACACTAAAAATGATTGAAATTTTATAGACAGCTAACTTGGCTATATATTAAATATGCAGCTCCATTTTGGGCCATATATAATACAGTTGAAATTTTCTTTGACAAAGAACGTAAAATTGACTCACTTTAAGCTTCACTTATAGAATTTCATTGAATTGGATCATATCCTCAAGATCAAATGATCGACAAAGCTCTATGATCATTATAGTAATAATTTGCTATGTTAACTCATGTAGTATATAGCTTGTTTTCTCTCACCTAGAATGTCAAGATTTCTACATCCACAAAACAGCCCCAGGTGATTACAGAGACTAGCTATATGGCTTAAAGATAATATGAGAATGGCAACTTAATCCCACTTTGCAAAAGGCCAACCATCTCTCCTAAAGATTTTTCTCATGACATTGACTGCTAGATTGCCAGTTAGCTTCAATGCGTAACTAGGAAAAGGAAATGCAAGAGCTAACAGAAACCAGCTTATAATGAAACATTAATTGAAAACCATAAGTTAGTTCAACTTAATGACTGAAATACTCTCATTACTACTAAGAAAAATCCAGAACTGCGAGAACAAGTTGCGAGGACTTAGAAAGAAATTGTCCTCGCTATGAGTTTGTAAGGAGTTTTCCTCACTAGAATTTAACAAGTACTTCACGAGGAATTGTCTTCGCTATGTTCTCGTCAATTTGACCTAAATCTTTTATTATGTTGGCCTTTTACCCATTTCACACTTCCACTGCTCCTCTCTACTCTTCCCTCTCCTATCCTCTCCTCTCCTTCTCTCCACTCCACTAGAGGCGTCGATGATCACACTTGCCCCTCCAAACCCCCTCCCTCCTCCTGTTGAGAAACCCTTATCCTCTTCCTCCCTACCTCTACACCCTCCCCTCTCAACCTCCTCCTCACTATTGTTTCCCTTCCTTCCAATTGCAAGCATGGAGATCTCGCCCGGAGTCATCGCTACCATCCTCCTCCTGGTGAGAAACCCCCATCCTCTTCCTTCCAACCTCTGCATCATTCCCTCTCAACCTCCTTCTCACTAGTATTTCCCTTCCTTTCGTTTGCAGGTGAGGAGAAGGTCAGCAAGGTCTGAATCGAAGGCTGGCGTCGACTCTGCAAGATCTTGTCTGAGTCATCGCCGCCATCCTACAACGGAAGACTCGATCTTTTCTCGCTTGATTCGCCACCGGCAAAGGATAAGGGTGGGAGTGGGAGTGCGGGGGAGGAGCAGATCAGAGATATATTGAGCGATTTGACCGAGAGGTTGGAGTGCCTATCGATGGAGAGGCCGAAGAGGAAGGAGGTGGTTGTGTCTGAGCATGAGCCTGAGTCAGAGGTGGCTAGTTGTGTACTACTTCAAGTGCTTGTATCTTTGCAAGTACCATAATATTACAATCTAGAGGGAAATTGTTATGCATTGTCTGTGAATTTAGATGGTCTCTAAGAAACAATGGAATGAGTCTGCACCACCACCACCAACTCATATTAGATCCAACAAAGCTTCTTATTTCCTTGCAAAGGTATGACCTAAATTTCCTAGTATAGAAGTCAAAATTCTTGTCTCTGAAAACTTCATCCTACTTTATCTTTTTTTTTTTTGCAGGCATTACATGCTTTTGATGCTGCATCCATGAAAAAACTGAGTTTGGCAGTGGGTGACGACATCATTGTTTGACATTGTGATATAGGGTTATATAAAATTGTCAGTAAGTATTGTGTGTACATTGTACATTGATAAAAATTTATCCACAATTAGACATCTTTCGATGAGAAATAAGTCTGTTTGACATTGAGTTCTAAAATGGTTTCTAATAACAATTTTTTGTCTCTCGTTTTTATTGACTTGATTCAGTTTAACCCATGAATGGATAATGAATAAAGCATCTTGACACAAGATAGATGTTGGCTATTAAATTTATCATGAATAACTGTACTTCTTGACACAAGAAAAAAACTAACCTATGCTTTTATTTTCTTTCCTATAGATGGAGTTAGTGATCTGATGATGGTTGTTGTTTTGGTATCTTTCACAGTGGCTTCACAACTTTCATTATTTATCATTTTTTAGAGAAGTTGAGTCCCTTGAGTTGGAATTTAGGAGTAGATCCCATAAATACCATTTTCAATTAAATGATATCTGTATGTTTTATTTCTAGTAAATTGAGTACATGGGAAAAGCCAGCAAATATATACTACTTATTCCTGGAGACTGAAAGCACGCTTATTTTTGTAGGGTTATCTTGGATAAAAAATGACAAGTTGTATGATTTTTAATTGACATCAACTTGACATCAAGCCTGTAAACATCAACATCAAGTTCTTGATGAAATGATTTCACTAATATTTAATTTTTTACACATGTATATTAACACAATATTTTTCCAATAAGGTACAGAATGGAAAGAGTTACTAGTGATCCAAAAACTTTAATGCTAGTTGCATTTGTTTCCTTTAAAACTTGCTGGGGTGCAATTGTTTACGCTCAAGCTTAGCAATCAAGTAATAAGATTTAAAGATCTAAAGGTACTAAGATTTGTATGTTAGTATATACTAACATTTAAATTTGAGAATCTACTTATATCTGAATCTGAACCTTGTGTCCTTTTTCCTTGTGATGTATTATTTTATATTTGGTGTTGATTAGCTAAATATTTGATGCAGATTAATGTGTGGCTGAGCAGCATTTCTTTTCGTGCATATGCTGAGGTAACATTCCAGGGCACACATGCGGTAAGTTTCACGTACTACACTTTGTTGTGCTCTTCTTTTTCAGTTAGATCCTGTTACATCTATGATAACTAGCTTATCTTGCTGTAAATTTTGAATTACTCATACAACCTTTTTGAAATTATGTTTTTTTAAATCTTTGAAGGGGGGAAAAGGGATCACTGATCTGAAACCTGCTCTCCAGCATAAAATTATGTTTTTTAACCTTTTCGAAATTATGTTTTTTTAATCTTTATTCAGCTATTGTGAATAAAATTGTCTTTGAAGTTTAGCACTTACTAATATTTTATTATAAATTGTCTATTCTCGCCAGTAATCTCCTTCATAAATTCAATATTCATGTTTTTTAGGCCCATGGCACATTTGTTTGTGGTGAGAATGGGAGTGGTGTTGCTAAGTTGTATGACTATGAGATTGATGTTGATATATGTATTGGCACTTTAAGTAAGGTTGTGGGCTGTCTGGGCAGTTTTATTGCTTGCAGGTAATCCTATGAATTTCTTTTCAGTTCAATGTTTATCTGTTTCACTAATTACATTGCTTACTGAAACTTAACTTTTACATGTTCTATCATATTTAGACTTCTATAACTGAAACAGATTTTACCTGGAAACAAAAGTAGAAATGGAATTTTAGTCATGAAGGGATTCTCACAAAATGGCAAATATGGATTTTTTGTTGACTCCTGTTTTGCTCATTGTTAGTAGAAGATGCAGGATACATGGTTTGCAAAGAATTCTTCTTAGATTCTTCACAGGGTAAGGACACTATTTGATCATCTATATTCAATTTTGTTACATATAATTCTATAGTTTGATGGAGTCTCTTATTGCTTTGCATTTGATTCCCCAAGGATTACACTTTAAAATTATTACATTCTTGATACGTCTGAAGCCCAAGGAACAAAAGACAAATTTAAGGTAAGAATCTTTATATGGCTGTAATGGGCTTTGTTCTTCTATTTGGTAAATCAGTAATCATATGATTTCAAATATGAAACCACCTTTTCTTTATTTAGGAATGATTTTGTATGGGAAAAATGTCATGTAAAATGATTGTATGCTTAATTTCTCACGAATTCAATTCTTTTCTTTACTTGTATTATACCAGTATTAAATGATCATCTTCTTTTGATTAACAAAAAAAAAAAAAAAAATTAATTTTTTTTTTTTAAAATTTTTTTTATAGCTCGCAAGGACTTTGCGAAAACATTTTCCTCGCAAAAGTGCTCGTAATTTTTATTCTTTAATTATTTTTTTAAAATTTTTGCGATTACATAACGTATATATTGGGAGGAAATTGTGACTAATAACGAGGACTTTACGAAGACATTTTGTTCCCACAAAGTCCTTTTAATTTTTTTTGTGAAGATTTTACTTGGAAATTTACTCACAAATGTCTTTTAACGACGTAGCATTTTACGAGGACTAATATCCTCGTAAAAGCCATTAGCGAAGACTTAACAAGGATATAGCGAGCATGGTTCCAAACATCGATTTCGTATCGAACTTCGGTTCGACAAAAATAGGAAACATGTCGGACATCGGTGGAAATGTCGGTGGAAATACGGTAAATTTACGGAAGTTCATGGAAATAATAAAAAAACTTTGAATTTTACTTTGAAACTTTAGAATAAGTTAAAGTACATGATAATCTACATTTAAAGACTGTTTAGATCAACTTTTTAAACATGTATCATAGTGAAATACATTATATGGATTTAATACAAAATTCT
>JAMKQA010034466.1:0-13196 GCA_024699735.1 Posidonia australis | reverse complement strand
GGAATGTGGTTTAGTAGGCCAAGCATGAGTCTGCCTAGGGGTGACTTCAGAAGATGAGCATATGTCCCAACTCTGTCTAAACTTAATGGGGTAAACAGTTTTGCCATATGCAAAGAACCTACAATCTGGTATCTCCATACCAGGTCTAACTTTAATTCAGATTTTGGAGAAGTCCAGAGTTTTCACAAAGTCCAGAGACATATCAACCTCTAATAAATCAGCAAAGCTTTCAACCATATGTCTGAATGTATCCACATTCCAAAGGTGATGTGGAATCCCTTCGAGTCTGATCCAGACTCCTTCCTTTTTTATATTACAGATGGCATTGGAATTAGAAGTCCATGGTATGAAAGAGGCTGAGATCATCTGGAGCAATGGACCATAGAAATTGAGGGAGTCATTTCTGTCTTTAATGGATGGGAATATCAACAGGTATTTCCCAGGGGAGAAGGTTTACACCTCTATATCAGGCACGTTGGACCATTTAGTCTGGATGTGTTCCTGTAGGGTTTCTCTGGTAAGACTCGGAGAGTGCGCAGTAATAATGGCACTACGGGATAGTAACATTTGCTGATTACAGACTGCCTCAGAGGGGGCTAGAATGATTGGATTTTGAGGGGAAAGTCCAACCGATTTTATGGTGGGAGGGAGTGAGGGAGCCATTTGCGAACCTTGAAAAAATTTGCACAATGCTACGGAGTGTGAGGGTGATTTACACTTAAAACAGAAGCCCTTATACTTGCAACCTTTTTTTTTCATGACCCCTCAACCCACATCTAAAACATCTACCATGTTTAATGCAAAAACTTACCCAAGGAGGACGTGTTTTCTTCCTGCAAATCTTTTTCCAACCACCAGACTTGTCCTCCGTTAGCAAAATTTTACAGCACGAAGAACCAGGAGGAGAAGGTGAGACTCGTCTAGAGGCAGAGAGAATGGGGGTAGAAGTCTGATTTGGAGATTGAAGCACCGCAAATCTCGAGCCAGAGAAGGTGTATCGACTGTTAGAGGAGAGAGCCAGAGATGGGGTCTGGGAAAGGCGGCAAAAATCAGACGACATCCCAGTGTCAAATTTATTTCCCGTACCGAAACGTTCCCAAGAGCCTTGGATTTGAAATCCCAATTTTGCTCCGTTAATAAAGAGATATTACCTCTAGACTCATCATCATTATCAGACAGATAATGCGGAGAAACATTATGGTTACCCAAAAAACCATTGCTAATAGGGGAGTAATAAGATTCCTCATTGGAAATGACAGGATTAATGTCACGATTAATCCAATTTTCCGCTTTTTCAGCACTACCTTTTTCTCTTTCACACGGTAAAGCAAGACATGGTGGGTAATTAATATGATTTGACTCGCCACTATTCACGAGGGATACAGAATGGCAACCGTCAGAATGAATCGTGGGAAAATTATGCCCCCACCCAAGAAAAACCCCATTATCAACATTATAGTTATTAGTACAAAAATAACTAAAGCCATGATTTAATTCTCTAGAAGGGGTAGATAAATAAGGCGTCATAGATGGAGGATAATAGGTAGTGTAATTCCACACTGTATCAAGGGTGTTTTCTGCAAAGGATGTATGCGTGTCAGTGCATAAGGATTCCCGCCTCTGCCGGTTGCCGGAACAGGAGTTCTGGCAAGAGCCTACCGCCCTGTCGAAGGAGTAGTCCGGAGGACCCGGAAGGGGTAAGAAACACCCTTCAGATACAGAGGAAAAAATCTCCCCCATACCCAGACTACAGACATCATCACAAGCATAACTTAGAAATTTCCCAGGCAAATCATAAGTATTATCAGTTCTAACATCATCGTCACAAGCAAGACTGAAACTAGCCCTAGCTCCTCTTGTATTTTCTCCCAGGGTCTTATGTAAGTGAAGCCAATAATTTTTAGGACTTCTAAAAGAGCAATCCGTCACTATTTCATCAAACATATAACAAGATCGTAGATTGATAAATCGACCAGTAATCAGAACCTTATAGCAAAAGATAGAGTCCACAGAGATATTAGGGTAAAATCTGTTAAGAGGCAGTAGTCTGGGGGAAGATACCGCAGAGATGTACATGTAAACAAATCTTCCTGAATCACTCCAGAAAATCACAGATCCAGTCGACAAATTGTCGAGAGAACCAAAGAGGGCAGGCACAGAATTACCACTAGCAGGCTCAGAGGAAGAGATTACCTCGCCGGAGCCATTTAGCTGGCCCTCGTTGTGCCTTCCGGAGCGATTCCCAGAGTGACCAGATCTATCCTGAGAAGTGGAGAGATCGGGGGTCTCCTTCTCCAGAAGTGCAAGTTTGGATGCTTCCCCATCGGGAGGAGAGACGAAATGCAGCAGATCTGCATTTTTCAGAACGCCAGAGGCCTGCGAGCGTTCGTAGATTTCCCCCCTTTTTTTTTCCAGAAAAAGTGATTTCCCAGAACGCAGCTGCATGATTTGGTAAAGTTGGAGATTCAACTAAGTCTTTCTCTCACTTGCCAATGGTTCTAAACCATCACCAAACGACGCATTTTGACTTATGCATGTGTTGTGGCATTGATTTAGTGTTAGAGGCATTTAATGTTGGACGGCAATACATGAGCGTTCTACGTTGAACACCGACATCCAGGTGTTTTACAATCCACAGTCTAATTCTTGCCTTTTCAACTCACTTATCTTTTAGGACAAAATCTAAAATTAATGTTGTTTCTTACCTTGGATAGATATCATCAATATCCCTTGATTTCAGCAATCTTTGTCCCAATCATCTCTTGTTCAAATTTGACAAGTTTGCTATCTGGAAGTATAGAATGCCTACTTCTAGGTGTTTTATGTAGAATGCCCGAGCGTTCTACACCTTACGATGCAGGCTTTCTACGTCATCATTTTTCTTTAATTAGCAAAATTTGAATTTTAAATTGTTACCATTCCTAGATGTTTGTCAATCTTATCTGTACTTAATTAGGGTCTAATCAAGCCTCAATCAGTCTTTAATTGATGATTATCCACTCCAAGCTGGCAAGCTACGTTAGAAGGGTACATAAGGACTTGGATTTGGCGTTTTATGTAGAACGCCCTTGTTTGGGCGTTCAATACCTCAAAGATGAAATTTTTTTGCTAAATCTTCCTTTTTTTGAAGGCCTTATCATTTAAGACCTTTTCATTCACCTATAAATAGGTAGGCACCCTTCTTAGCTAGGGGGATCGGAAAAATTATCTAGAAGGAGTAAGGGATCGAAAAAAATATCCAAAAGCAAAGGGATTAGGGGATACATCTAGAGGAGGGAACTATTGTGAGAAAAGATCATCTAGAGAGGAAAAATATTTTGAGAAAAAGAGAATAGAGAGATTCTGAGCATAGGTCTCTTATTAGTCCAGCTTCGGCTTTGGTCACGTCACATCAACATTGCACATTCCATCCATAAGGGGGTTCTTTCTCTCTAGCAATTTCATATAATTTTCTTTTCTATTTTCATTATTGTAGAGAAATTCTGAGCATAGGTCTCTTATTAGCTCCGGCTCCGACTTTGGTCACGTCACATCAACATTGCACATTCCATCCATAAGGGGGTTCTTTCTCTCTAGCACTTTCATATAGTTTTCTTTTCTATTTTCATTATTGTAGTTAAACATTTTCATAATTAGTCGCAAACGGGGGTTGAAACCCCTCAGGTAAGTAGTCTATCTCTTTTCCAATGTTTTAAGTTTATTCAGTAGAATTGTTTACTACATTTTATTAATTCGTATTTTTCTTTATTATTATTTTACAAGGAAAAGTAAGAAGAAGCTTATTAGTACGGACATTCTTAAGCAACGCTAGTATCGTCTTAAGGTAGCTGAACTCGAATCAACAAAACATCTCCCTAGGCGTTTCAAGGGTCAACGAAAGCAAACCGAAAGTTACAATCACACCGACTTCAACATACGTGGAGTGGAGAAGTTGAAAAAAACAAAAGAGGATAAAAACGAAGTGACGAAAGGTTGAAACGCGTACACCGAGATCACTTTCAAAAATCCTGTATCCACAATGATGTCGTAATTCTTTCCCTTTTCCCTTCTCTAGGCAACCAATGGTGGATGATGGTAGGTATCGAGTGGCGGCAGAAGGTGTGAACCAGCAACAATGGACAACATGAACTAGCAACCAACAGATCGATGACGAAGTTCATTTGCGACATTGCATGTGAAAGACCTCTAGTTCCTTTGCGACTCCAGTAGCCTGTGAAGGACGAAAGTTGTGGTGATGCATGGCTTGGATCTGTCGTGGATCTCCTTGAAGGCAAGAGTTCTTAGTGGTCTAGTGGATCATTCACCATTGTTGATAATGGAGGGGGATGAATTTGGTGAGAACAAAGATGAGGAGAGGGTACAGATTCCGATCATAGGTAAAAGATTTGACAACATGGTTAGAACAGTAGAGGTGGGTGGAGAGGAGGGTGCAATGACATTAGGAGAACTTTAGCGAGAATGAAGATGGCTTAAGTTGGGGTTTTCATATATCTAGGGTAAAAAAGGATTTTTATATGAAGGATAAGTGTCGTCGAAAGATTACCACAATAATTACCAAATAAGCTTTTCAAAGATCTTTAAAAAAGTTGATCCTTCAAAAGTTAAAAAAAACTAACTTTTCTAATAAGCACTTATCCTAACACATGCTTCCAAATGATATCATAAGTCCACAAAATGATGTGACATAAGTAAAATATAGGTTTGCACGTAACCTTAGGTAGATAAATGGAAATTTTTTTTCTATAAAAAATATTTAATTTTTGAAATTTATCGTGAGTGTAACATTATTGTTTCCTCCCTCGACACCTATCCTATGCAATGCTCTTTTTTTGTATCCCTCCCATCATGCCTGACCAATGCAAGGAAGACATGTTTTTCTTAATGGATTTAAATTCAACATTTAGAGCTCATATCATTTAATATCATTCTTGTATTATTTAATTTCATTCTCATATCATTTAGCATCATTGTCATATCATTTAGTTGGTATTATTTTTTGTTGTTTACCATGTTATATCAATAGGTATGTAGAATAGTGGAAGTCTATGTCAAATGTTACGACAATAGTGTATAAATTGGTGTAAGATTTTATGTATATAAATCGAAGTCCATTTAGTTTTATTCCTTATAGGTTCATTATTGGGTTTTGACTTATACAGACCATTAGAATCTTATAAGGCTTTCTAGCTTAGGAAAACCTACATTCCAAATGATTTAAAGGAAGTGAGGTTTTTATGACAAGTTTACCTTAGAAAAATATAGTTCAAGAAAGTCAATTGTTAGAATTATTGGTTGATTTAAAATTATTTTAACAAGAAGTCAAGACACCTGGCTTAGATACGAATCGTGTGCAATAGTTGCAAGATTGTTTGACATCAACTGTGAAAACTTAGATTTCTAACTCATAAGAAACTTGATTATAGATGTTGTTGGAATGGCAGAGGCTTTGAGATATATTAAAGGAACACATTACCATCTTGAAGATGTGATTCAAGTCTCGGATTGTTGTGTGACATTTGTGTTGATTATTGTCTATTTGGGATTTTGGGTAAGCTTGTCTCACTATTTGTTTGTTTCGATGGTTTTGCCTTAAGTGTAGAGAATACATCATAAGATATATTTCATGATAAGTTAAAAAATGAAATGGTTATATGTAGATTTTAAGATGCATCCACCAAAATACATGTTTTTTGAACAATAAGAAGATGCTATGATGCATGGTCAGAGGTTGGGGGGTGTTGTTTATGCAGGAATTGCTACCCCTTGTTAAACAAAACTCTATTATAACTACTTATTTATAAATTAAAAGTTAAGAGACAATGTAATCTGTTCAATTTATTTAAATTTAAAATTTATTATATTTTTTGTATCATGTAAATTTTAGAAAAATTTAAATGCAAAATTTATAAACAAACTTAATGTTTTGAAGACTTTACAAAGACTATAATTATCTTTTAAGGACTAAATATTTATATTTTAATAATTATATTTTTAAATTTAATTTCTGGTTCGACCACTGCCACGAAGAAAACATTAGTCATGAGAATTACCCTACGAGACTTCAATGGAAAAGATAAGAAGTGGACTACTGGACTTAGCCCATAGGTTATGATTCCATGAGAACCACAAACCTTTTCCAATCCCGAACACCCAGCACACTCCCCACCACTACACACACGCGCGCGCGCCACGCCACCGTTTCTGTTCGGCTTTTCTCTGCTTGCCACAAACACCGCCAATCTTCACCTCCTCCTCCCACAACAAAAATCCAAAAAACCCTCCTTTCTCCTCCTCCTCCAATGGCGAATTCCACTGCCTCCGTCCTCTCTTCCACGAGCCTTTTCTGCGGTTTCACCGACTCAAGACCTGCCATAACCATGGTTGGCGTGAAGACCATCGGGGGCCGGAGATTTCCAGAGGGGCTTTCGAAGTCCTCCTTCCAGCTGGGGGGTACCCGGGGGTTGACGGCGAAGCCGTCGAGGATGACGGGCGTGGTCTATGCCACAGCTGCCACTGAGAAGAGCCTCCATGATTTCACTGTAAAGGTGGGATTTTTATGTGTTTTGGTCGTATTATTATTATTTAATGAAATAGGGGGTATAAGGTTGACAAAAAAAGGGAAAGGAAAGGAAAGAGCACTTGGATTTTGGCTTAAAGATGGTCGTGGACTGAGATATGCGATTTTTGTTTAGGAATAAGTTTGAGATTAAGCAGTTGTTTTGAATAGAGGTTGACAGTAAAGGGATCGTGTGATTTTGTCTGATGTAGTTGGCTTATTTGTTGAGTTGATCGGGATAAGTCCTGTTGATTAATTTCCTGGAAGAGCTTGATAGTAGTAGGTTTCTATAACTCAATCCTGCTCATTCTCAGAAAGAAGGCTGTTTGGAAATTTAGAATCGTATCGATTGTGTTGTTGTTTCTGGTTTTCCGCAAAATTAGATGGAGAAATGGTGAGTTGCTTGCTGAGTTGCTTACTATGTAATCTAGGATGTCTGCATATTAGGTGTGCTACAAAATATCTCATCAGTTTGACTGACACTTTACTTTGAAGTGATGATTATAGGATATTGATGGCAAGGATGTGTCTCTTAGCAAATTCAAGGGAAAAGTTCTTTTGATTGTCAATGTTGCCTCAAGATGGTAATGCGGCATTTCTTTTACATTGATGACAAAGTGTTTATGTCCTCATCCTGTTTCTGAAGCACTTGGTTACGAATTTCAGTGGGTTGACAACATCCAACTATTCAGAACTCTCGCACATGTACGAGAAGTATATGACCCAAGGTAGCTATAGTTTCTTTATGTTTTCTTCATAAATTGAAGATTTGAGTTCGTCATTTTAATTTGTTAGTTGGCTCATGTAAACTTTTATCCTTTTCTTGTGTAAATGGTGTGTTATTTGTCTACATGGAGATTGTTAACAAGCATGGCAAAATCATGAATCAAACAGTGCAGTACATAAATTTCCATTGTTACTTTTGGTTTTTTGGGAAATGGTTATTTATTGTTGTATTGTCCATACCTAACTTGTGCATGATTTGTAGGTATGCATTTTGCAGAGAACTGATGATGGACAAGTTGTGCGACTTTATGTAACTTGAACACTAGTCGTTGGTCAATTTTTTTTTACCAAGTTTCATTACAGCTAGTAAAGCATAGTAGGCAATGAAAATTAGCAACAAATTTAGAAACCACAATTCCATTATGCATTGAAAGCATCAGACCTATAGTCCTTGGGCTTGGGAGAACCCATCAAAAATTATCTAAGAGACTTTATGAACACTTTAAGAAGCTGATTTCGATTTCCATAATATTTCTTATGGAAGATTGAATTTTGCTAGGCAAAGACTTTACCTGGTTGCATGAATAGTTTGGTTTTGTGAAGAAGTTACCTGAGTGGATTATTGCTGTGAATTTAGAATGGTGGCATCTTCTGTTTTGACGAAAGTTGCAGCATTGGAAATCCCATGCATACTTCACCTAAATAAAGCTGCATACTGTATATTAGTATGCTTCCTTGTTTTTGGCCGAAATTTAAGCTAGTTAGATTTAATTCTTGTTTGATTTGTTTTTTTCTACAGTAACAGTTTCCTATCATTTCAATGGCTATTTATAATTTATACATCAAATTTGCAGGATTTGAGATTTTGGCATTTCCTTGCAACCAGTTTGGGGGACAAGAGCCTGGGTCAAACTCTGAGATAAAACAGTTTGCTTGCACAAGGTTCAAAGCTGAATTTCCCATATTTAATAAGGTATAACTTTTAAACTTTGTATCCATTACAATCCTCCAAGCAAAAATGTCATACTTTTTTCTTTTACAGGTTGATGTAAATGGGCCAAGCACAGCTCCAGTTTACCAGTTTCTGAAATCTAGTGCCGGGGGATTTTTTGGTGATCTTATAAAGTGGAACTTTGAGAAGTTTTTAGTTGACAAAAATGGGAAAGTTGTGGAGAGATATCCACCAACAACTTCCCCTTTCCAGATTGAGGTGTGTTTTTTTTGTTGAGCAAACTTACTAATCTTTTTAGATGTTAGGATTCTTATTAATCCACTGAACAAATGAAGAATTCTGTAGTTAAGTGGCTTGAAGCTAAAATGGTCCAAACAGCTGTTCAAGGACAATGAAATTGTGAAAAAAACAACATTTCTTTGTATCTTCGTGAACAATAGATTCTTCAGCTGCTGCAATGAGGTTTCTGAAAAAAAAAAAAGAGTTTAATGCATACCCAATATTTTCTTATGTAACATTTGATTTTCTATTGATAAATCCTGCTTGTTACTAGAAATATTATGTAAGTGCAACTAATACAGTTAGGTTTGTTACATTTTTTTTAATCTACAGGAAATATTCATAGAGAGGAAATCAAAATATCGTACATGTTAAATGTAATACAGGTCATTACCACTTAAAGAAGGAAATCTATTGTGTCTAATTGATGTGGGAGTTACGATGATGATGTTTTGTGACTGAGAACAAAGAAGAATCCAAAAATGCTGAACGATCCACAACTATATGTTGTTCCTTGTATGTTGGTGTGCCATTGAAGAATTCAAAAGCTCTTTGAGGGCAAATGCCTATAATGATCATTAGTGGATTTACATGTTTTTTCTTTGTTTAGGCTCCGTTTGGTTTATTGTAATTGTATTTCCAATTGGAGTTGAAATTCCTAGAATTGGGATTCTAAATGTAGGAGCTGAAACCTTGATGTTTGGTCTTATTCTTGGAATTATAAATTTTAGTGTTTGGTCGGTAGAATTTGGAATTTAGTTTGTTCTTCAAAGTGTTTGGGATGAACTTACCTCCCCAACATGGAGGAAAAGAAATTGATGGAATTGGCATTCCTACAATTTTTTTTTGGAGAAAAACCAATTCTTTCCAATTCCACCAAACACTTGATTTAGGAGAAATTTCTCCTAACTCCCTTTAATTCCTCTCAATTCCTTCAAATTAAATAAGATCTTTAGTGTAGTTGTTAGAGAGAAAGCATAGCTGGCTATGTATATATAATAACTTAGTAAGTTCAGTATGGTGGATATATCAATATAGAAGTATAAAACTAACTGCTGATTCAGGTCATCGGTATGACAATAAGTTTTGATTTCCTATATTTTACCATAAAGATCTTAAGAAGGCTCATGCTTCTATTGAATTCATACTGATTCTTTGAATGATATAAATGAGATGCTGGTCAGCTGATATGCCAAGCTGTCAAATTTTCCAAGTTGTTTAGTAATTCTTTCGTACCCTTCTCACACAGTCACACTATTCCTTTGTTATGGCAGAAGGACATCAAGAAGCTGGTTGGGGCATGACACACCAAACTGGGATAGTAAGATATAGAATGAGAGCTTTAGTAGTTCCATGTATACGAATTTCCTATGTAATTAACCATATATCACTTTCTTTAGTTCTCAATAGAAGGCTTTGTAAATTATCTTCTGTTTTCCCCTGCTTATATTTTCAGAATTCATTAAATTTCTTTAGTTCACTAGTTTTTAAACACAGATTTTGATCAAGTATATTCCTGTTACTACACCTCTGTATTCGGCAAAGAACAGGATTTTTTGACTTGCTTCAATTCCTCTCAGAATTTATAGGAAAAAAAAACATTGTTGCTTCATCGATTTGAACACTGTAATCAGTTTTTCTGACGTGTTTCAACAGCAAAGCCTGAACATTGCATCTATTTGACAAGGAATTTGAATCAAGATTCAACGTAATTTTATTTTGCACTTATGTTCATTTCTGTGAGAAAAAACCAGTTTCGGATGTTCTTACAAGTCATAGGTGTGCTTGCATTAGAACGTCAGATATCAGGTCACGTATAAGAACCATATTTAGGAATATATTGCAGATTACAAGTAGCATATGATATCAGCTCATTGTTGTAAAAGTTCGTTTGTATTATGGGCTGAATTGCGACGCAAACGAGGTTTAGTGTCAATTATTATTTACCGATAATGAACAAAACTCTAGAATTGTAGCCTTTTCAGTCCAACTGTTTTTTTTTTTGTTGTTGTTATCATATAAGATCAATGTGTTGCAGAACGTTTAACGCTAGCAGTACAAATGCTTTTGTGACAAGCCCTACGGTTTAATAATTTAGGATATGTAGACTCCTTGTTTTAATATTTTTAATAATTGAGGATTTTATTTTACCAACAGAGTTTCATATATTTGTTGTTGAAGAAGAATGAGACGAGATGACATACAATTAATGGATGAGATCGTTTGATTTGTTGAAATTTTTTTGTTATTGTTTATTTCATATTTTGTTTAATTTTTTTAAATTTAAATTAGATATTATGTAAATCTTGAGATGGTAGAAGCAACCATCTTCTTGACTATATCCTATTCTTAAGATCTACCAGCCAAAAATTTCTTAAGCTTCAATTTGAAATTCTTTAAATAGGGGTACACTTATATTGATAGGTAGACTAGTTTGTGCCTACTTTAAGATCAGGAATCAATAAGAGGTAGATCCATAGTGAAGAGGTAGACTAGTGTGTGTCTACTTCAAAATCAGAGACCATTAAGAGGTGGACTTACGATTCAAGGGTAAATTTATTTGTGCAGAAATTGAAAATTAGAGTTGTTAAGATGGTTGTCGGGAAAAGATTTTTTCTACTACTATATATTTACACCAAGTTATTTTTTTAAGAAAACCTTTTTGACGCTATATACAGAGATTATCTTTCACATCCTATCACATACATACAAAACCTTTCTAGGTCAATTGCTTCTTCTACTTTTTAAAATCTAGATTTGCGATATAAACTAATTTATGCTGTAAACTATGTTCTAGTAATAAGAATTGCCACAATTGCTTCATGGTTTTGAGAAGGTTTCTGGTGAGACATTGTTTATCAAAAGGTTGAGGTTTTGGTTTAACCCGGAAGAAAGTCAGGGAAGTTTTCCAAAAAGCCCAAGTAGGAGCTCTTGGGGATTGGAGTACGTTGATGTGCTAAACCATTATAAAAATTCTTATGTTCAGTGCATGATTTACTTTCTACTCATTTATTTTTGATTGTGATTATTATTAGTTAATATATTTTTTAATTGTTGTTTTTTCTAGTAATCATTATTTAACCCTTCCCTCTAGAGTAATTTAATCCTACATTTGGTATCAGAGTATAATAGAAATCACTAATTTTTACTTACCACGATCACTATAGCATGCCATCTTAAAGTAATAATGTACATAGTAAAGGATACTTCACAAGTAGGCCTCCATTTTTTGATGACACTGGTTATTGCTATTGGAAATGCAAAATAAGAATTTATTTGTAATATATCGATTTGATGTTTGGAATTATGTTGAAGTTAAATATATTAAACCTCAAACTCTTATTTCATTATAGACTGACGAATAGAAATAACAAAGTAGCTTAAATTCTAAAGTTATGAATACTCTTTTTTGTCTTCTTGATAAAACTAAATTTGATAAAGTTTTCACTTACATCACTAAATATGAGATTTGGCATAAATTAAAAGTCACACATGAGGAAACTAGTTACGTAAAAGTGACTAAAATTAATTTACTAGTTCAAAAGTATGAAATGTTTAAACTAAAAATAAATGAAACTATCATAGATACGTTCATAAGATTAATAGATATTATTAACAGTTTAAATAGTCTAGGTAAGGAATATTTGTAGGCAGATCAAGTCAAGAAAATTCTACGTTCACTTACTAATTAATGATCGAGAGGGAAAAAAATTATTGCCATAGAAGATGCCAATCACATAAAAAATGACTCTTAAATAATTGACAGGAAGTCTCATGACCTATGAGGAACAAAAGAATAGTCAAGAAGAGGAAAAGAATTTATAGAAGGATAGCTTACCGAAAAGTTACATCTGATGACGACGCTTTTGATGTTGAAGAAGACATTGTATTATTAGCAAGGCGATTCAAGAAGTTTTTGAAAAAGGATAGCTTACTGTAGACACCTCGATTTTGAAGTGACTCATAGATGAGTTTTCCAAATGTTGCTTTGGATGTGGTAAACTTAACCCCATTAGCTAAATCGACCACAAACCTATAGTAGGCCCGCAGCCCAATTAGAAATCCAGACAAGTAGGGGAGAGTACCAAGTTAGAGCACCAATGTGGAGCACCTAGTTGGAGCACCAAGCAGGAGCACATAAGTGGCACACTTAGCAGGAGCACCAAGCTGGCGCACCTCACTGGCGCATCAAGCTGGCGCGCAGCCACTTCTCAGACTGCTGGCTGCTGGCTTTCCACCTCCCATGACTGTTACCTCCACCAACAAATATGCTATGGAATCTTCCAGGCTTTTCGTCTACGAGGCTCCTTGCATTCCTAAGAGTTATCCATGAGAAAATCCTATATAAGGACACCCATAGGCAACCATTAGAAGGGGTTAGAAACCTTGAGTTCAGCAAATCCTGATCTGAGCAAGCATCTTGAGCAAGCTATATTCTCTTTCTAGTAGCAAATTCTCGTTTTCTGGAGCACTCCCTTGCATCCCAAAGCATCCTTGGTCCTTCCAAAGCAACAAGGATCTCTCTATCTTCGGTATTTCAAGAAGGAACACCTTGAGAGGTAGGCTCCCTTTCTCTTCCTTCTCCTTTAAATCTCAACCATATCACCATGATAAAACATGCTTTAAACCTCACATAGAATCTGATTTCTGCTATTATATAAGAGTTTTTTTTTATGATAGAAT
>JAMKQA010034465.1:0-15161 GCA_024699735.1 Posidonia australis | reverse complement strand
CAGATCACAACCTGATGCACAGAAAACCACCCACAACCACACACAGCCAAGAAACAACAGATTATCCATTAATAAACCATTAAACACAATATTACAATAATACATGGTTCATTAAATTGAAATGGATAATCAGGCCCTGATGTTACAAATTCTTCATGCAATAGTGAATACTCTAACTTTGCATCCTCTGATAGCTCAACAAATAATGTTAATACAGAGTTTAATCCTGTGGATCCCCTTCTCTGGGATTCATATGATCATTTTCAATCTTTTTGTGGGAATATTGGTATTTTTATTAGTTCTACAGCTGAGGCTATCAGATTTTTCAACCAGGTCAGACAAGACCAAGATCGGATGTACATTAATTTAGATACAAACAATAATCCTCTTAAGAAGAAAGGTTCTTCTTGTTCCTCTTCTAGTTCCAGATGATTATAGCTGCTTGGAATATAAGGGGCTTAGGATCCTGTCACAAAATTAGAGAGCTGAAAGACTTTATTAAATCCAACAAATGTGATGTTATTATCGTAAGTTAAACTGAAAAGGAATCCTTTTCTCAAGGGACTCTAAGGTCACTAGGAGGAAGAAAGATTAACTCATGGTCACAATTTCCATCCATAGGTGCCTCAGGTGGCATTCTTATTGGTTGGGATGATAAAGCCCTAGAGCAAATTAGTTGCTTATCTATAGCTAATTGTCTCTCTCTGAATTTCAAAAATTGTGAGGATGGTTTTGATTGGTGGCTAACAGGGGTATATGGACCCATTGATCACAACTTGAAACCAATCTTTATTGATGAATTGTACTATCTCAGCACACTTGTCAATAACTATTGGGTTATAGGGGGTGATTTTAACATTATTAGATTCTCCCATGAACACTCCCTTAAGCCTAGAATCACTGCCCACATGAAAAGATTTAATAATTTTATTGACCAAAATTCCGTGATAGATTTCTCCCCCAACAATTTTTCTTTCACTTGGTCTAATTTTCATGCTCATCCAACATTGGTGAAGCTGGACCGTTTCCTTATTTCCTCAAACTGGTCAGGGAAATTCCCATATGCTTTTTGCTCTGGAAAAGCCAGAGTTGTCTCTGATCATATTCCGATTTTAGTTAATATTGTTCCTCCTGATTGGGGTCCTCCATTCAGATTCTATAAGTCCTGGTTTCTTATTGATGGGTTCGAGCAATTAATTGTGGACTGCTGGCAAAAACCATTAAATTTTGACTCCCAATCTTCTCTTATTGTTGTGTTCAGCTACAAGCTGAAGAATCTAAAGCTAATTATTAAGAATTAGGTTGGCCCAATCAGGGAAGAAAGAAGCAGAAGACTTAGATACATTGAATCTCAAATTCAATGAATAGATGAGCTAGCTAAAAATACTACTCTTAGTGATATGATATGGGAAGAGAGAAAGGCATTGAGATTAGAACATTTATCATTACTAAAGGAACATGAATCCTATTGGAAACAGAAGTCCAGAATTCAATAGCTTAAAGAGGGGGATCTTAATACCTCTTTCTTTCACAATATGGTGAAGTGTCAAAGAAAGGTAAACAACATATCCTATCTTTCCATTAATGATATGATGATTCAATCTCCAAAAGAAATTTGTAGGGAGATAGAAAATCATTTTACTAGGCAATTTAATAAAGGTAGAAGTTACAATGTCCACATTAACTGGGATAATCTTATCCCAGTTAAGATTCCTCACCCTGATTTATTAGAAATTCCTTTTACTGAAAAGGTGATAAAAGAGAATGTCTTTAAATTACCTGGAGACAAATCTCCAGGCCTTGATGGCTTCCCACTAGTTTTCTTTCATCACTTCTGGGAATTGCTGAAGTCAGATATTCTTAATATCTTCCAGACCTTTCACTCTTCCAATGATCCAGCATTTCTTGCTACTATCAATCAAACATTCATTGCTCTAATTCCCAAAAAGCATGGTGCCCTTCTTATCAAAGACTTTAGACCAATTAGTTTAGTAAATAGCATGTATAAGATTATCACTAAAACCTTGGCATCTAGACTATCTCCTGTGCTGAGTTTGGCTATTGACCAATCCCAAAGTGCTTTTCTGACTGGGAGATCAAGTGGAGACTGTTTTCTTGTGGCATAAGAGACCTTGCACTACATGATATCTTCAAACACTCCTAGCTATATCCTAAAGTTAGACTTTGAAAAGGCCTTCGACAATATTAATTGGGATTTCTTGTTGGATGCTCTTACTGGTTTGGGCTTTGGAGCTAATTGGATATCTTGGGTTCGTATGTGCAATAGTTCTAATAAGTTCTCCATTCTAATTAATGGATCTCCTAAAGGTTACTTTAGGGCAACTAATGGATTAAGGCAGGGTGACCCTTTATCACCTTTATTATTCGTATGCTACAATTGGCTGTGAACAATAACTTAATATCTGGGATCAAATTTCCTCATGGGGGACCAACAGTAGTCAATTTACAATATGCTGATGATACTCTGCTATTCCTAACAGAAAGCACTGAAAACATGATTAATATTAAAAGAATCTTATGCTGTTTTCAGTCTTGTTCTAGATTGAAAATCAATTTCCATAAGTCTTCTCTCACTGGCATAGGAGTATCTCAGGCTTCTATTGCCAATTCTTGTAATATCCTGGGATGCGAGACAACCGACCTTCCTCTTATGTATCTTGGATTACCTTTGCATTATAAAAGGGCTACTTATAAAATGTGGGCCCCTGTAGTGGAGAAGATTTCTAATAAATTGTCATTATGGAATGCAAAACACTTATCTTTGGGTGGTAGGCTGACTCTGTTGAACTCTGTTTTGTCAGCCATTCCCACTTATTATATGTCTGTATTATATTTGTCTATCAAAGTAGAAAAAGAAATTGACAAACTTAGAAGTCGATTTTTATGGAACTCTGTTTCCTCAAATCAAAAAGGATTAATTACATTTAATTAAATGGGCAAACATATGTAGATCGAAGCAACAGAATGGCTGGGGGATTATCAACTTAAGGAATTTTAATCTGGCTCTGAAGACTAAACTACTTTGGCAGCTACTATCTGACAATTACCACATGATATGGAAAGATCTTATTAAGGTCAGATACCTTAATAAGGTTTGGCCTGGGGCGTTATTAAATTCTTCAGTTAGAAATTGCTCTCCCTGTGGCTAAGCATCAAACAATGTTTTGTTTTTCTTAACTGTTTTACTATCTTCCAAGTTCAGAATGGCAATAATACTATCTTTTGGGAGCACAAGTGATGGAATGGGACCAATTTGAAATCTTTGATTCCCGGTTTGTTTTCTGTAGCCATATTCAAAAAAGCATCTGTCAAAACTATAGTTGCTCTTTTCAGATCTGATTTTAACAAATTATTTGACTTGTCTAAGGTCTCCTCGAGTGACTTCCTAAAGCTGCAGTCTCAGCTAGAACTATTTGCTAATCTTTTGCAACCTCTGGTTCTTGTTTCTCAGGGTGACACCTTGAATTGGTTGCCATCCAAGGATAATGACTACTCTGTTAAATCTGGTTACAATATTTGAAATGATGGTGGTATTCGTTTTCCTTTATACTGTAGCATCTGGAAAAGTAGCACTCTATTAAAAGTGAAATTATTTTTCTGGTTAGCTCTGAAAAACAAAATTTTGACAAAAGATAACTTAGTTAAAAGAGGTTGGAGTAGTCCTGTGATGTGTGTTTTCTGTTATGCACATACTGAGAATAATAACCAGCTATTTATAAATTGCTCATTCATATGGCATATTTGGAGATTTTTCTTAACTTCAGATTTGTATCCAGGTTATTTTTGTATCGCTGACTTATTCTACTCCATACCCTCCCTTAAATTTAACCTTAACAAGCATGGTTGGGCGATTTTACTACAAGCCATTCTATGGTTGATTTGGAGGGAAAGAAACAACATAATTTTTCGTAATCTTAGCAAATCTCATTCAGTTATTATTTATGATATTATTTCATTAATGCATTATTAGGTAGACACTCTTGTAACAGACTTCGAGAAAGAAGAACTTCTTCAATTCACCTCTTCCATGGCTTCCGCTCAAATGGCGGAGCAAGTTCCTAGTCTTCCTTCTTCTTCTAGAAGCAATCAGGAGGTTGTTCTAGCAAATCTTGACTTTAATAATTTAGGTACTGTTGCAGAAGAATTCGATGGATAAGGGGTCTTGTACTCTAGAAGGCCTCCTCTCAAAAGTCAATATTACAGAACTCTTTTCTATGGTTATGTATTAATTAGGCACAGACATTGCCTTAGTTATCTTGGGAACTTTTGACTCCAAATTTTGTGTAATTCTAGAAATGAGGACCTTTTGAGGGCTTGTATAGCCTTGGTAATTTTCATAATATAATATACTTTTTTCAAAAAAAAATATGATATTAATGGCAAAAGATCAGTTGCATCCTTAATAATGGTTGGATTGGAATCCAATGGTTACTTATGAAAACCACCATTATGGTTTGAGTGGTTTTGGTTTTGTTTTTTTATTAAAATAATTAGATATTTTGGTTTGAATTTGGTAGTTTTTTTTATTACACGTTTGTTGACTTGAGTTTGCATTTTTTTGTTGGTAGTTTCCTTTTTTTGTGGGTAGTAGTTATTGTGATTAGCGGTTATAGTTGGTAGTTTCCTTATATTACATGTGTAGTTTTTATTATCATTGATACACTGATTCCTCAATTAACGTAATTTATTTACATTTGCTTGTAGGTTAGATGGATGTTCATAGATAGTTATATTTTTTGTGGAGCCCATCAGAAAATTAAACATCTGGTTAGTAATAGTGTTTAACAGTTTAAGCGAAATATCTCACTGGAAATACTGTTTTCCAAAATAGTAATACGATTTTTCGTGTCAGATTTGTGATTCCTAGTATTAAACAGTAATATTGTTTCATAGTATTAAACTGTTATTATCATAGATTTAGAGATTCCTCAATTAACACATTTTATTTATGTTTTTTACATATTAGAAGGATGTTCATGGACAGACCAGTTGTGCTTTTTGTCGACCCTACCGGAAAATTTAATATCTGGTTGGCGATGGTGCATAACAGCAATATCTTGCTGGAAATACTGTTTCTCAAAATAGTATTACTGTAACACCCCAGTGCTACACAACAGTACAGGAACTACCCAAGTACAACTAAAGAAATTAAATAGCAGAAATAAAATAATTAAAGCTAATCACCCAGACATGTGTGTGACAAACGTGGCTCGAAAAGATGCACCAGACTAAAACTACTCCTACACCTTAGCACCTGAAACAAGGGGACAAGAAAACACACGCGTGAGTGACAGGAATGTCACTCAGTACGCGCCCCAAAAACAGCGTTAAAAGCCAAAGAAAACCATTGCTAAACGACAAATCATTTCCAAAACCACATGTTTAATCAGAAAACATGGAAAACAATGGTATTTCAACCTTTCTTTTCTTTTCTTTCAAAATCTCATGTTCTTTCATAAACCTTTATTCTCAACACTGGAGAAACAAATCATTTCATCTAGTTTCCTAGCCCAAAACATCATTAAAAAATCATAGGCACAATTTACCACAAATCGGGCTAGGAACTAGTCCACACACACAAATCCACACTTTTCTATTCCAAAACTGGTCGCATCACCCTGGCCACAGGCGATCGACTTGACCTCAAGCAGCTGGTGAGGATTCCATGTCACCACACCACACTGCAGTGCCACGGTGAACTACCCCGTACTGGAGTTCAATCGCCCCGACCGCAGCCTCAAAATGTACCACTGGTACAAGCACGGAGTGCGTCCTAGGGACGCCCTGGTGCCCGAGCAATTGGGGACTCTAACCCCAGCCCCGTACAGCACCAGCACTGAGGGTAGTCCGGGTCTCTCATACCCGGGTCCTACAATACCACCACAGTCTCTAGGCGCCTACCCCGGACCGCAAACTCGACAACCACATTCACCAAGGACACGTCCCCGACCTTTCTTGAGGTCTCACTACCTCGTCGGCAAGTCTTGGTTCCTTTGTGGTTCCTACTAAATCCTTTCATCTCTTTAAAATCATATGCAATTGTCTTTTCAAAACAATTAACAAAACCATTTTCCATTTATAAAACTCTTTGCAAATCACATGCAAAAGTACATCAAATCATTACCTGTGGTCCTTAAGCCCACACAACCTTTCATGGTCTTTACACCATGAAGTCACCCCTCACACAGGTCCATTTCCATTATCCAGAAACCATGCTTCAACATCTCATGGAAAACATCATTTAAATCTCATGGAAACCATCATTTAAAACAACATACTAGCAAGCATCATTTTACATGTCATTCCATGCATTCCATACATTTATCATGTATTTATCCACATTTAATCATCATTTTTAATGCATTTATCAATGCAGTTCAGGGCTCAAAATCGACATACCGTTTTTCCATTTCGGTATGCCGAAATTCCCTGATTCGGCATACCGAAGGGGAACTTCGGTATACCGAAATTTTTCGGTATACCGAATCCCTGTCAGATTTCTCAGACCCAGGGGAAACGGCCGACCGAATTCCTCCGGTCGTCCAGAGCCAAAACGCGGGGTACCGCCTGGGAGCATTTCGGTATGCCGAAACCCATTCGGCATACCGTTTTCTGCTGTTGCAGAAAACTCCCCAGGCCACCGACACCCTTTTCTCCCTAAAGTGGGAGTAAGGATCGGACCCCCCAAACATGCCACTAAAATTACCAATAAAACATGAGGTGTAAACCTCCAAGTCTACTCCAAAACCCCTCAATCAAAACATGAATCCATTAAGCATGTTGTTCTAACAAAATTCACAAAGGCATCAAGCCTAAACACAGTTACTGTAGCATGCTTCAAGAACATCCACGAAAATCATACAAAACACCCATAAATCAACATGATGTCAACATGCTCACATCATTCATCTCATTCCCAACATTTCCCCATTTTTTGCATGATTTAAACATCGTTTTCATGATTTTTCCCTCAAACCCAACATACCTCAACTGCGGAAGGAAACAAAAGGGAAAACAGTAGGGAAACGCGTACCTAGCTCCGACGAGCCTCACGTACCCTCACATCAGCGGTGCACGGCACCAGCCCAGCCCCCACGCTCGCGCGAGCTCCTCTGGCGTGTGACTCTTCCGCAGCAACCACACTCCCTCTCGCCCTTTCTCTGCCTCTCTGCTTCTCCCCCATGCCGCACACCTCCTCTTAACACCTTCGACGCCTGCCATCCCGGAATCCCGCCGACATCCACCAGCTACGCGTAGCTCTGGACGGAGGGGACGGAACGAGTAGCCCTCCCCCACTAGGTTCACGAGATTGGGAGGTCAGTCACAGGCGTGGAGAAGACAGGTAATAGCACGGCACAGCACCGCGGGCTCTTGACCAAGTCAAAGCCCAAGCTAAAGTGGGTCCATCACAAGCACGGGTCCCAAAGCAGAACTGACCCACTGGCCAAAGAAAACACACCACAGGGGAGAAACCAAGGTACAAAATACAAAGGGAGCCCACAGCCAACAAACACAAACTGGATTTACCATTAATAAACCATACACAAATAATTACAAGAAATTCATGGTTTATATTAAATGGGAAAACCCAGACACAGATGTTACAATTACTATTTACGAAATCGTTTAGTGATACTATTCGCATTCAAGCATTATGTAATTCAGTAATACAAAGCTAATTAATGTAGATACAAAAATTAATTTAATATTACTATATTACGGAATCGAATAACAAATAATTTTGTAGCTACAATAATATTTGATTAATAACATTACAGTGATCCATAATTTAATTTATTAAAAGAATAATAATTTTTTGATTCAGTATTATTGAACTGAACACAAAATATTTTCATAATTACAATTATATATAAAATTTAAAAATCCAACTTTCCACTATTTTCAATTCAATAATACTGAACTAGATCTGCTTGCTTTCCATGCTCTTGATCTCTCGATCTATCCTACTAAATCAGCCTCATGTTGCAAAGGAGGAGACAGACTTGAGGAAGGTGATCCCAAACCCAAGGCCAGTAGCAGCAATGTGCTTTCAAGAATGGTCACTGGAGAAATAAGAAGTCCATACAAATCAAAATGATCATATGAAACACAACACTAGATATAACAAAGGGGATTAGAACAAATGTTGGATGGAGACGATTGATACGTATTACTACTAGTTCAAAAATCCAAGAAAAGATAAAGAAGTAGAATGATCTAACCATAATTAATACTGATCCCAACCTCCAGCACAAGAACTGTAAACCATTAAAATAAATTAAAGCAAACAAAAAATGAAGAGTAAAAACACAACCAAGATAAATGCTCAATAGCAAAAAAACTCGTATAATTATTAGAAAAACTAGAACTCGAAGAAATCAAATCACACATCAAAAAAAAAGAAAGGAAAATCAAAGTCCAACGAAATCAAATCACTAGTTCACTATCAAATGATTCAAAGGAAGAAAAAATTGATTAGAACAAAAACACCAACGAAATAACTCACAATAGCAAGAACTCAAAAACTTAAAATCAAAGAAATCCAAAGAAGAACAAGACAACGCACAATAGAATAACTTCACAAAAATCTCAAGAAACTAACGTAGGATAGCAGGAAGCCAAAGAAAGCAGGAACCTTTGCACAAGGATAGGAATTCGGTGGCGACCGCCTTCCCTCGGTTGGCACACTTGGAGAACAACTCAAGGATCCTCGTGGCGTTGACGGGGAACCCGAGTACATCCAAGTCCCTGATAAGATGGCACAAACAGGCACCGCCACCGTTGAGGTCGTGGAGGGGGAAGGCGTCACAACAAGGGGTTGTGGGGTTGCGATCGGGGGCAACGTTGGGATTGGAGGACTAAGATCATTGAAGGTTTACTTGGTTCTTCGTCCAGAACTGCGGATTTTAACGTGTCTCCTCGTCTTTCATGTGTGGAACCCGAGGTCCATGAAGACGGTCTCGTTTGTCGCACGTTGGAGGTTGAAGAGGGGCTCGACGAGGAGGAGGGAGGAGGCAACGGGGTTGGAGCGAAAGGCGAAACATTTGATGATGTAGAGATCGACATCCTGAGAGAGGAGCTACTTGACGAGGACAACGAAGGAGGCGGCGGGGTCGGAGTAGGAGGCGACGACGCATGGGTGTGTGGTAGGGTTTGAAGATGTTGTTGTGGAGAGGGGGCAAGGGTTTTAATTGTCGTGCAAACGTGATTTTGTTTTTTTTTTTTTTTTAAATCGTAAACCGCTTTTGTGTAGTTCATTGATGGATTATGGTTTTATGTTAAGGTTGTTTTAGATTAATGGCTAGGATTGAATCTTATATGGGTCTTAATCTAAAGGAGTATGTAATATATATGTACTCTAATATTAATAGATATTAAAATTTGAGTTTTAATATATAAAATTCGTATATTTTTGAGATTTTTTTTAACATCCCATTCTTCTGTAAATGCTACTCATTCTTGACTTTGCTACAGGATTGTTTGGGCATCACTTTTTATGTAGTAGTTACGCGGCTTTTTCCAGATTTCTTGGATGTGTGCTTATTGCCCAGATGGTATCCCAGCCATTCGATCGTGGACGGGTACCCCATGGTTACATTTGTTGTTTTAAGGGTGAGGATGTCAAATAAATTTCATTCATAGGGCGTGTGTGAAACAGATTCAAGCTGACCTCTACAATTTATTCAGAACTCGTACTAGAAGTTACACCATGATTCTCATATTTTCGACCAAAATACGAAGCCTATCTTGGGTACTTTGGGTTCAACAAACATACATAGCCCATTTACACAATTACAACAACTGAGAAAAACAAAAAAATAATCTCAATGATGCCCTAATGAAAAAAAGGGTAGAGGATGGAAAAATAATCTGAAACAAGTATGCCCTGCAGCTACCAGTTCTTGATCACAGCCAATTGCTAAAAGCCAGTAATTCCCATCTTTAACTTACTAATGATATCACATTGCTTGCAATGGCTATACAGCTTGTAGCAACAGCAAGAATTATCATTCCAGTAGCCAAAATCTTGTCTTTTCTTCCTGAGATTTCATGAACATCCCTGTAAGACATAAATAACTGATGTAAGACGGGCACTTAACAGCCATTGCATAATATGTTCTTTTCAGTTAAGGTTGGTCCAGTTGTTTGTACCTGAGAACTATTGCAGCAGGAAATATCAAAGAAAGGCAAACAGCAGTCGTAGATCCAAATAACTGAAAGAGGGTCCATATGTCTGGGATGACAATGGCTGCCAAGTACACGAATGCCGCCAGTGCTACTGTCACCGACACAAACCGGCCCCAGTGGTATGCTAGAGGCCGTGCCTTGGGGAACAAGAGCCCATCAATATTGATCCTAAGAGAGAAGAACAACAAGGGAAACACAAGTACGAGGTGCAAAGCATAGCTGAGCCTGACAATATTGTTGAGCAATGGGCTTGTGCCACTGGATTTGCTGTCAAAGTTGGCAAGTATGTCAGCCATGGTTCCTTCGCCAAAGAGGAGGTATCCAAAGAAGCCAACAGCCGCATAGATAACTGAGCAGAGGATGAGGGATAGGCGGACAGCGAGTGTCATGTCAGAGCTTGTGCTCAGCTCGGCTCTTATAGGGTGCACTGCATTAATATAAACAGTAAAATTGTCACTGAAGACTCATTAGACAGACACAACTACACAAGAAAGGAAAAAACACGGACAATATACAATTTATCATGTCAATATATCCTCCTCTTCTTAAAGGAAAAGTTCAGTCCTCTGCAGGAGTCCCAGTTCTGACAGTAATTGGAAACGTTTTGCATGGAAACTGATTTTTAGTTTGAACTGATCAAAGAGTCTAACACAACAAAACACTGAACCATTATGCCTGTTTCAAGGGGGTTTATAGTAAGCACCATTGAAGTGGAAGGTGAATGCAAGGACGATGACAGGGATGGCAGTGAAGAGGTCAAAGTAGGATGGGAGGTGTTTGAAGTCCGGCAGAAGCCTTGGTGGTTTTGTTGCACCACTGGAAAGAGCATAGATGGCCATGCCAGAGCTGATGCTGACAAACACCACTGCAAGCAGAACCGCCAGGGCAGAGCTGAACCTCAGAGAATCTGCATGTTTTACCGCTAATGTCATTAGAAAATATTCAGTAAACTGTAAAGAAAATCTAAGATATGACAATAAAAAAAATATTCAAATTTCCTACAGGCCACTTTGAGAAAGAGTGCACGGGGTTTATAAAGTTTAAACCACTCTTATGATTGAGAAATATACATGCAATGTGATTTATAATTTGTTTTTACATTTATGTTCCTTACTTGTAATTATATTTGTTACAAATAATAAATATTTCATATAATATACAAGGGTGAGGACCTATTTTTATTGACCTCAGTCATATTCATATTGGCCAGTATCAAAACCAGTTTCAGAGAAAAACATGTTCATATCTATAGGATATACATGTAAATATCTCATTGTAGGATAGCATTTGATAACAACTAGTATCCATATAGATTGTACTCATTCTAAACTCGTTTCCCTTTTTAAACGAATTGAAGAAGCAATATGTTTTCTGCAAAGTCATCATCACATGCTACAAACAACAGGTTGGTGAGTTGTCTAAATTGTTAAACTATATCTCCAATAACAACGCAATCGAATCCATGTTGTTGAGAAGAAATATGGACAAATGGAATCAAACAGCCGGATAAGTGAGAAATTAAACTGCAATAAAAGACATGTTGCTCTGTTCTTTGTCTTCTCTAGTCCTCAGATCGCATCACAAACTATTGTCCAAAACATGAAACAGATTGGTGGTTAACCTATAACCAAGAACACCATAATTGCTTGCTACATAATTGCTTGCTACCCAATAAAAAAGGTTGTTGATATTAAAACATACCTACTCGCCGGAGGAACAGCAGGGGAAGCAAGACAAAGATTAGTGTGAACAATAATGCCACCACTCTTCTATTCCACCAGAGCACACCACCACCCAACTCCTGCAGTATTCCCCAGTGAACTGTGCCATCTTTTGATCTGCTGCCAGATAACACGTCTCCTGCAGAAAACACAAACACAACATTGAAATCACACGCTACCAACAAATCCCAACAATGTGCTAACGAAATCGTACACAATATTACAACGGACAAAGAACGCTTGGCAAAGCAATCCACAGGATTAGCTACATTCAGCAAATCACCTCCAACACCTCCAGTTCCCAAATCCAACAAGAAACAGCAAATGTTCAATGTTCAAAACTACCAACCTAAACAAAAACTTCGACATTGTTAGCAGTTCCTGATACGAGAACCAGAGTAGACCATCCAACTCCACTACCATAGAAGATATCTTTTGCAACAAAGAGGATCCAAATTGGTTCGAAATGCCACCTGAAACCCAAGTAGATTATCTAACCAACTCTGTGTCATTTCAACAACTATATTCCAGTCAATCCACGAACATGACTACATACAACAAAACCCATCTCCAAAGACCATTATAGTTCAGTGAAGGTTTTAGCTACATGCGACAAGAAACCAATCACCAAGACCCCCAAACCCAGCAAGAAACATCAACATCTCAGTCTTAACCAAAAAACACATACCAAGTTTCTAAAAACTCCATCTAATGTAGATTTCAGCTACAGCCAACAAAGACCCACCTCCAAAATTCAACAACACAACAAAAATTTCAAACTTAAAAACCATCATTCTAAACCAATATTCCAAATAATTGAAACCAAGATAAGAACTTGAAAACCATCAATGGCAATGATCAGGTTCTTGTTCTCTCACCAATGATGATGAGATACATGACGAGAGCACCGACGTTGGTGAGGACGACGAACACCTGCAGCACCGTTGACCCGGCCTTCCCAAACGACTCCCTCATCACCCCGGCATACGTCATCCCGCCGCCGGATGCGGTCGGGGAGGTGTACCGGAGCAGGAACTCGACGGAGACGTCGCAGAGAAATGCGACGAAGAGGATGAGTGCGATGGCCGGTAAGACTCCAAGAACCTTCAACGTCGCTGGAATCGACATAATTCCGGCGCCCACTATGCTCGTTGACAGGTTGAACACCGCCCCGGAGACCGACGCCGCCGACGGTGGAGTGGGGCTGGTCTTTCTCGGTATGAGTGGGGAGCGGAGACTACCGCCCCCGGCGTGGGTGGCCGGAGTTGGGGGTTTCATCTCACCGGAGGAGTAGGTGGGAAATGCAGGACAAGTGGTGTGGTTTTTTTAATTTTATAGGAAAATGAAGAAGAAGAAGAAGACAAAAATAAAAAGGTATCAACGATACCACGTGGGCGCCAAAACGTGTAGACGGTAGATTTATAATTATAACTAATTACATCTCTATAAGATAACTTCTTGGATGTCATAGAATTTTTTAAATAAAAAATGTAGTTTAATTTTAATAATACAGTTTTTATAAAATAGTGTGTACCAAAAAATTGATTAGGTACAAAAACTTTCAATCTTAAAAATTCATCTAAATATATAGATAATAAGATTTATACTTATAAATAAACACTTATAACTACTTAATAGATAGCGACAACTCCATAAGATAATGCATAGTTATTATAAAATTTTCCTTCGTAAATGTAGGATTTTAAAATATGTGATCTTACAAGAATACAAGGTCATGTTTGTCATGGGATGTGGAAATTATTATCGTAGCAATGACAAATAAATAATATATGAGAATGAGAGAGAAAAATAATATCAAATGACAAAAATATCTGGAGGCCATGAGAATGAGAAACTGCAAGAAGCTTTCAGGAAATCAATACTAAAATGGTTTGATGGGTGGGAACAATAATTTTATTGGAAATTTTCTGCAATATAAATGTTACAGACTGTAGATTACTGCTTACCACCTGCCACCGTAATAAAACAAACTGGGCTAAGATAAGGACCTGCCCCTGTTGGTTGTCATCATTTGTGAGGAAGCTAATGACAGATGTTATATCTCTAAAAAAAAGGATAAAACAAACAGGGCTAAGATAAGGACCTGCCTTTGTTGGTTGTCATCATTTGTGAGGAAGCTAATGACAGATGTTATATCTCTAAAAAAAAAGGATGTTTACGAGTGAGCCGTACCTAATAAACCTTCTTTTAAAAATAAAGTTAATTACTTGATGATATTATTTACCATCGTTGATTTTCATTTTAGTATTCTATATTTTAAAATATATCACTTTAGTATTTAAAATTTTGAATTTTTAAATTAATATAATTAAGACCAACTATCTTAATCTTTCAACCAAATATTAGTTATGTCATTTGTTTAAGTTTCTTTTTTCTATTTTTTTTTTCTTGAGACTCCCTTTCTTTCTCTTCCTTTCTTCTTAACCTTCTACCGTCTTCCACCATTATTTTTCTTTCTTCCTTCATTTTCACAAAGATTGAAACAAATTCTGGAGTAAGCAAGGACAAGCGTCCGAGTAGAAGACAATGAGCTATGGAGTACGCAATGACGATTGTAGTGGAATAGGTGGTGAAGTAAAGGATTTAACCAAGAGAAAGTCATCTTGCTCATAAAACTTGCACTACTTAGTCTTGTTCTCCTCCTCCTATCTTCTTTTGCAATCAATGGAGATTGTAACATCCCATCATTTAAATGACAGATCTAGGTGAATCATGACGGTGATGGCGATAAAGAAGAGAAGAACTTGGGTGATCCTCTTCCTCTTGGCCTACGCTTTCCTCATCTCCTCCTCCTAGAACATCCTTCTCTTCCTCGTTCAACAACATGTTTCTAGCTACGAACCGGTGTTGTATGTGTCGATGCTCTAGAGCATAGTGTTTCGTATCCAATCAATGGTCGTTGTAGCTGCGATCTCGATAATAGCCACACTAGTGATGTGGATAACGATGTTGGTGCTCTTAGCCTTCGTGGGAAAGCTCCAGAAGAAGTTAGTGAGGGAAGGAAGGAAGATCACCACCGACATTGTCGACGTTGCGTACAGGATCCTCATCCACGAAGGTAATTTCATTGTCTCTTCCTATGCTCTTCTTAGCTTCTTTCTTCTCCTCAGATGGAGATTATTGGAGAAAACTATAGACGACCATCTCCTCTAGATTCTCTTCTTCTTCTTTTTTCTCCTTCTTTCTCTCCCTTTCTATTTTCTTCTTATT
>JAMKQA010034464.1:0-11823 GCA_024699735.1 Posidonia australis | reverse complement strand
GTCCATATGTATGATTTCAAGCATGTTTTATCATGTTTCTGAAATGAGATTTAAAGGAGAAAGAAGAGGTAGAAAGCCTACCTCTCAAGATGTTCCTTTTTGAAATATCAGAGATAAAGAGATCCTTGTTGCTTTGGAGGGACCAAGGAGGCTTTAGGACGCAAAGGAGTGCTCCAGAGAACGAAAATAAGCTGCTGGAAAGAAGAAGAAACTAGTGCAGGAAGCTGGCTCAGAACAGAATGGCTGAATTCAGGATTTCTAACCTCTCTCTATGGTTGCCTATGGGTGTCCTTATATAGGATTTTCTCATGGATAACTCATGGGAATGGGGAGAGCCTCGCAGATGAAAAGCCTGGAAGATTCCATGGCATATTCGTTATTAGAGGTAACATCCATGGGAGGTGGAAAGCCAGCAGCCCGCAGCCTGCGAAGTGGTGTGCGCCTGGGATGTGCGCCGGGTATGTGCGCCTAGAATGTGCGCCTGAGAGGTGTGCTAGGTAAGTGTGCTAGGTAAGTGTGCTCGCTAGGTGTGCTAGCTAAGTGTGCTAGGGAAGTGTGCTAGCTAGGTGTGCTAGGGAAGTGTGTTAGCTAGGTGTGCTAGGTAAGTGTGCTAGCTAGGTGCTCTCCCCTACTGGTCTGGTTTTCTAATTGGGCTGCGGGCTTGCTACGGGTTTGGGTTGGTTCAAGGGTCAGCCCCATCCAAAGCAACATCTGAAGTCTTATCAACGAGTCACCTCAAAATCGGGGTGTCTACAGTAGGGACCGCCGGTCCTACCAATTCCGAGACCTCTATTATTTTCCAGAGGTGACTCTCCCATTGAACTTTCAAATCCCGGAGTTCGAAAAATACAATGGTAGGGGCTGTCCAATTTCTCACCTCAAGGCCTATTGCAGAGACCTTGCCCAGCTCCAAGCTGATGAAAGGTTGCTCATCGGCCTGTTTCAGAAAAGTCTTACGGGGCCCACGTTGAAGTGGTTCATCTCCTTTGACATGGCCACCATCAGGACTTGGGACGACCTTACACAGGCGTCCTCGAACAGTATTCCTTTAACCTCAACCTAGTCTTGATGCGCGAGGACTTGGTCGCAATTAAGTAGAGGACCCAAGAAACATTTGGGGAGTATGTTGGATGTTGGCAGTCCTTGGCTTCACAGGTCAATGATAGACCCTCCAATGAGGAGTCTATTGAGATTGTGATCCGAGGAGCACAGCCAGCAGTCGGGGCTCTGCTCGGCATACAGCCAGTCACCACTTTTTCTGCTTTGCTTCGAGCGGGTGCCCGTGTTGAGAGTTCACTGCGCGGCAGTAGTTTTCAAGCGCTCTTTGCATTTGCCAAACATGCCACTTCCTCACATAGTGATGCTAGCAGCAGCAACAACAACACTAACCATAATGTCAATCCACCCAAGAGGCGGGACTCCTCCAAGGATACAGTCTCTTATATTAGACCCCCTGTTGCATCGGCAAATGTCCATCCTCCCCCTCAGCACCAAGTAGTTTATGCACCCACGCCCACACCTGAAATACCTCATGCACCACACATCACTCCCACTACCGCTCCAGTATCCTACCCCACCTGTGGGGATGCGCTCGCCATTGGCACCTCCGCAGCCGAGGCGGCAACGCTGTGACAGGCGCCACTATACCCCTTTGGTGGAGTCATTGAGCATGGTGTTCCCTTAAGTCGCATCCCTTTTGAGGCTGCTTGAGATTCGCCTGCCACCAAGTCCGCTTCCTACATGGTATAATGCGAGCGCATTCTGCAATTTCCATCGAGTCGCAGGCCACTCGACGGACAATTGTCTTACACTAAGGAACACAATCCAGGACTTGATTGACCAGAAGGTCATCGTTATTAGCACGCAGGCGGCAGGCCCCGAGCCCACATCAGCAGCTGCACAAGCACCACCAGCACAACCCAACATAGTTAGCCAGCAATTACCTCAGCATTCAACCTTGGGAGCAGCAGGCCCCTCGGGAGTCAATTCCATCTTTCCTATTGATTCTATCTGATCTTTTATTCGTCCTACCGGTCTTATTCATGATGTATTCTCCCATTTTCCATGTCAGTTGTATTTATCCTTCTTTAGTGGTTTCGAGGAGTCAATTAGTTTGATTCGTCCTACCGTTGAGGCAGTCTCTGCTCTAGCTCCAAACCTTCTGATGTTCTACATTGTGTCAACCAGTTTGAGCCAGTTAATTTCATTCCCACTCTCGAGTGTGTCAGCCATTTGGCCGTTCACAATGACCTCCGTCTGATGGTCGAAAACTTGTGTCGCAAGTGGGGATATGAGAAAGGAATCCCTTAGGCGATACGACCAAGGAACCGCCGAGCCAATTAAGGCGGAATAAGGGAGAGAGCATGAAGGATTGGGATACGAGCATCATTACTGGCGGAAGAGATTCCCGTGCTCCTGTGAGTCCCTAAGGATGTTCATTTCCCGCGTTTTGACTAACTTCACCAGTGCAGGCGTCTTAAATCCAAGCCAGAGTTTGTTCACAGCCGCAATGTCACAGTCGCCAGCAGTTTGGATTTATTCAAAAGAAGTTTTCCAGAGAATGATTATTCAGAGTCAGAGCAGACCTGTGAGCAGTTTTAGAGTTGTACAGTGCTGTCAGAGTCAGAACAGCTTGTAGTGCGTCAGGCAGCAGCAGTACAAGATCTTGTTCAGAAGGCAGACTCAGAGAGCCTGACAGATGACACAGTTGAATATATTTTGTTTCAAGAACAATTGGAGGTGCTCGCAGAAGACTTAGCAGAGCACGACAGAATAAAGAAAGGGAAAACAATTGTTTCACCATCGCAGTTAGAATCACCAGGACCAAGCTTCAATTATGGTCCTCCAAGAATCGGAGAAAGTTTTCGCTGGACCAGTGATCGTCACCCATCAGCATCTCCTAACTGAAAAGTACTACCAGTGATCGTCAGCCACTATCGAGCCTTGCAAAACATTCCATTGTGGGCCGTGCATCTCTGTGTTTCTTGCTTTAGCATTCCGGTATTTTTAAATTACTGCATCCGAACATCACATAAATCGCATCATATGCATTGTACTTTCTTTTCGTTTACATTGTAATCATAATATGAAACAATGGCATAACCATTGCCCGATGTGGAAAATTAGGAAGCTTGCCTGCTTAGGAAGAGTTTTGATCCTCCTCACGTGTTACTACCTGTGTGACCTAGAGAGTGAGGGAGTGATTATCCACGGAAATTGGACGAAATGTACAAATTCCCAAAGGGGCCTATACCTCGAGAGGGAGGAAAAATGATAAGTCGTGAATGAGTGTGTGCCAAGGAAAAATATAGTCTTCAGAGCACAAAAGAAATAAGAAGATAGAAGTTGCAGATAGAAGTCGGCTCCAATGATAGAGGCATGCAAGACGACTCTATCCCTATCACATAACTTGGAGAGGAGTTGAAGCATACACCAATAAAGCCTACATTTGCAAAGGGCCTAGCCACCCCTTTTACATCAAAAAGAAAGAGAGTAGCCATCCCCTCAGCCTAGGTGTTTATTACCTCCAAGCAGGGATTGGGTTGGTCAGCATGCCATTGAGGGAGTAAAAAAAATGAATTATTGAAAAAAATAGGTGTAGGGCCCTAGGAGTTTGGCATGGAGCCCATTTTATCCCGAAAGTCCATTGAATGAGTGAGAGCCACCATAAACCCAGGGATCCAGGTAGTGCTACGTGAGTTGAGGACGTTCTAGTTCCTTGTAGCAGGTAATAATGGCTTCCTCGGTGTTGAGTGCATATCTTCTATAAACCAGGTATAAAGCTTGCTTCCATCCTATGAATCTTGTATAAATCATTTGGCATTCAACATTTTCGATTACACCACTTTTGCATTGCTTTGCAAGGCGTTTGCCCACGTTCCAACCAGGGGCATGCTAGCTGCCTTTTGAGTTGGAATATTGGCAAAAAAAGGATCTTCAACCAGGGACATGTTAGCTGCTCTTTGGTTGGAAATAGGTCCTTGACTAGGGACATGCCAGCTGCCTTTCTAAGTCAAGGAGATCACTGGGACAGTGCTACCGCCAGGAGCATGGGGGGTCAACACAAGCTACTTGTTATAAAGAGCATAGGCTGAATTCATTGCCAGGGCAGACCAAATCAGATTCAGGAATGATACATGTTGAAACAAGTCAGTCCCCTTATTACAACTCTTCATTTGTACAAAGATTGCTCATTTGATAAAGAATAAATGGGAAATTCAGAGCAGTGGACTCCATCACTTATCAGCAATACAAATAGTTTAACTCCCAAGGTTTAAAATGCAAGATGGTTGCTAAAATTGCGTCTTGATCCTCAGTACTCCACAACCTGCATTTGAATGACAAGATGAGAATTGTCAAGAAAACGAGCGCTTAGTCTTCGAAGAATTCACTAAGTGGGTAACTTGCAAAAAACCCCTTAACAGCGTGAAATTTGCAGAGTAGCCCACAAAGGGTTGGGAAATCATACTTGAGCAGAAACTTGCAAGCACTCAACAGAATTTCAAATATCATAGCACAGTAGCACTGTAGCCATCAGAAGTTTGCCATATCAGGTTGATTTGCAATAAAGCCCTCAAGTGTTGGAAATTGCAAATAGGTCCAAATCTTTTGCAAAACCTGCAAATAATGCCACATTAGATCGAAAACTTCAGCAAGGTCCTTTCAGAGGATGTTTCATGTGCATCTCAGCAGATTACAAATTTTTGTGCCACAGAGCCAGCATCGAGCACAATAACCGTTTTGCCCTCCAGAGCACAGCTGAAAATGGCTTCCTTCCTGGGGATAATCCAGGGATTATCGTTTTTTTTGGAGTCTCACTCCAAGCGGATGAGATTTTGATTTCTCTCCCTTTTCTACAGATTCTCACGGGCGCGAGATCGTTTTGCTTGATTTTTGACCGGATGGTCAAAGTCGACCTTTGATCGGGCGGTCAAGGTTATTTTCTTTGCTTTTATCGGATTCTCGCGGATGCGAAATCGCGAAATCCTTTTGCTTGACTTTTTGACAGGGCGGTCAAGGTCATTTCCTTTGCTTTTTTCGGATTCTCACGGGTGCGAAATCCTTTTGCTTGACTTTTGACCGGGCGGTCAAAGTTGACCTTTGACCGGACGGTCAAGGTCATTTCCTTTGCTTTTTTAGGATTCTCGCGGGCGCGAAATCCTTTTGCTTAACTTTTGACTGGGCGGTCAAAGTTGACCTTTAACCGGGCGATCAAAGTTGACCTTTAACCGGGCGGTCAAGGTCATTTCCTTTGCTTTTTCTGAGTTCTCGCGGGCTCGAAATTCTTTTGCTTGACCTTTGACCAGGTGGTCATGGTCATTTCCTTTTCTTTTTCGGATTCTCGCGGGAGCGATATCCTTTTGCTTGACTTTTGATCGAGCGGTCAAAGTCGACCTTTGACTGAGCGGTTAAGGTCATTTCCTTTGCTTTTTTCGGATTCTCGCGGGCACGAAATCCTTTTGCTTGACTTTTGATGGGGCGGTCAAAGTCGACCTTCGACCGGGCGGTTGAGGTCATTTCCTTTCTTTTTTCGGATTCTCACAGGGGTGAAATCCTTTTGCTTGACTTTTGACCGGGCAGTTAAAGTCGACCTTTGACCGGATGATCAAGGTCATTTCCTTTGCCTTTTTCGGATTCTTGTGGGCACGAAATCTTTTTACTTGACTTTTGACAAGGTCGCCAAAGTCGACCTTTGACCGGACGGTAAAGGTCATTTCCTTTGCCTTTCTCAGATTCTCGCGGGCACGAAATTCTTTTGCTTGACATTTGATCGAGCGGTCAAGGTTATTTTCCTTGCTTTTTTTGGATTCTCACGGGCGCAAAATCCTTTTGCTTGACTTTTGACCGGGTGGTCAAAGTCGACCTTTGACCGGGCGGTCAAGGTCATTTTCTTTCTTTTTTCGGATTCTCGCGGGCACGAAATCCTTTTGCTTGACATTTGATCAGGCGGTCAAAGTCGACCTTTGACAGAGCGGTATAGGTTATTTCCTTTGCTTTTTTCGGATTCTTGCAGGCACAAGATCCTTTTGCTTGACTTTTGATCGGGCGGTCAAGGTCATTTCCTTTGCTTTTTTTCGAATTCTCGCGGGTGCGAACTCCTTTTCTTTGGCTTTTAACCGGGCAGTCAAAATCGACCTTTGACCGGGCAGTCAATGTCGACCTTTGACTGGGCTGTCAAGGCCATTTCTTTTCCTTTTTCCCTTGGATTCTCGCGGGCACGAAATCCTTTTCCTTGGCTTCTGACCGGGCGGTCAGAGTCGACCTTTGATCGGGCAGTCAAGGTCATTTCTTTTTCTTTTTCCCTTGGATTCTCGCAGGCGCGAAATCTTTTACCTTGGCTTTTGACTGAGTGGTCAGAGTCGACCTTTGACCGGGCGGTCGAGGTCATTTCCTTTCCTTTTTTTGGATTCTCGCGGGCGTGAGATCCTTTTCCTTGACTCTTGATTGGACGGTCAATGTCGACCTTTGACCGGGCGGTCAAGGTCATTTCTTTTATTTTTTCCTTGGATTCTCGGTTGCGTGAGATCCTTTTCCTTGGCTGTTGACAGGGCGGTCAAAGTTGACCTTTGACTGGGCGGTTAAGGTCATTTCTTTTCCTTTTTCCTTGGATTCTCGTGGGAGCGAGATGCTTTTCTTTGGCTTTTGACAGGGTGGTCAAAGTCGACCTTTGACCAGACGGTCAAGGTCATTTCTTTTTCTTTTTCCTTGGATTCTCACAAACGCGAAATCCTTTTCCTTGGCTTTTGATTGGGCAGTCAAGGTCCTTATCCTTTTCCTTGGATTTTCGCGGGCGCGAAATCTTTTTGTTCGACCTTTGACTGGGCAGTCAAGGTCTTTATCCTTTTCCTTGGATGTTCGTGGGCGCGAAATCCAACTGTTTGACTTTTGACTGGGCGGTCAATGTCCTATTCATGCTTTCCTTTTTTGGGTTTTCGCGGGCGCAAAATCCCTTTGCTTGCCTTAAGTTTGTGCGGACAGTGCCCTCTTTCTTGTTTGACAAATAGTATGCGTTTTGTCATGCCCCTTTTCTTTCGACTAGTATCCCCAACTACTCGGTTGACAACCGTCACACTGTCTGGCGATCGAGTTGACAAAACTTGGCTGACTTGTCATATCCCCCCTCCTCAGGTTGATAACCTCAATAATCCGGTTGATGAGTTCGACAACTTATCATTTTCCTGCCAGTGGTTCTATCTGTGTGCGGGATTCCTTTGCTTTTTGCAATATTACTTCAGCATTAGCATCAGCATTGTATCAACTTACAAACACCCGTTCTCGTGTTTACAATGTTAGCATCAGCTTTGCATTTTACTTTCAAGCATCGGCTCTTGCGTTTGTTTTTTGCATTGGCATCACATTTTCAACATTTAGCTCAGCAGTCACACGCATTTTGCATTTGCATATTTTCATTTGGCAACAAGTCATGACTTTCGGTGCATCCACCGAATAATTGACCTAGTGCTTACAACAAACATCACTTCTCCGCAACCTCAAAATGGGGTATCTTGTCAACCCTGAGTATCGGTCTCGGTTCCCTCCGTCCCTCGACCTCGCTTAGGGAGGGGTATCTGTAGACGCCTTGATTTTGATGCAGCTCGTAGGTGAATTCTCCTGAAGATGTTGCTTTGGATGCGGCAAGCTTAACCACTTTTGAACCCTATTTGACATTTTAATTAGCCCGAGATCATTACACAAACCGACCACAAGCCTACGGTCCGATTTACAATTCAAGCAGTTTGGTCTGGAGCACCAATGGAGAGCACCAATATGAATCACCAAATCGGAGCACCAAGCTGGCGCACTAAGGTGGTGCACCATTGTGGGGCACAATGTTGTCGCATAACCACTTTTTAGGGTGCTGGCTACTGACTTTCCATCTTCTGTGCTTGTAACCTTCACTTGCGAATATTCCTCACGAATCTACGCAAGGCTGTTGAGTTTCGAGGCCTTTTGCATCCCAAGGAGTTACCTCTTGATCCTCTTCAAAAGGCCATCCATAAGCAACATTTTTTCTCTCTTGGCTGTCCACCCACTCTTAGCAACCAGTTCCCTTGCATCCCTGAGCATCCCTAGCTGTGTCCAAAGCACCAAGGAGAAGCCACCTCGAGTCACCAAGGAGTACATCAACGGTATGTCTCTTGACACTTCCATGTAATCTTTGCATAATACTTTACATAGAGCACACACTGCAAATGTAGTATAGCGTTTTTATGTTGTCAATACTTGCTCTCGTTATGTTGATATTTGCTTGCACCCTTTGCTATATGGATGTTCACTTGCACTATCTTGCTTAAGTTGAAGTTTATGTTGCTTTCTCTATGAAGTTCTGTTTGATGTTTGGCTATTATAATGTTTGCTTGTACTATGACATGCCTTTTGCATCCCATATCATATTTCCATGCTATTTAAATCATCCAAGATACATCCATGCATCATAAAGAAAACATGTGTAGTTGCAGTCCTTGTGAACCCATGAAAATGATTAGAAAGGTGAGAATGAAGTGAATGTTCAAGATTTGATTTCTTAACATGATTATATTCCCTGTCATCTGAAATAATGATATGAATAATCTTTCAAGTGATTGTCTGCTTGCATTTGATTCAGTCTCTGAAGTCAGACCACAGTCTGAAACAGAGTATCTGGAGTTCACCAGGTTGGCGCACCAGGTTGGAGCACAAAACTGGCACACCATCCTGGCGCACCATCCTAGCGCACCAGCCTGGTCATAGGGTGCAAGCAGCCAATTTTGCATCATGATCTGCATGTTATTTTGATTGTCTTGGACCTTGATCTTTCTGATGTTTGTTCTTTGATATATCATGATCATTTATGCATAATTTCAACATATAATAGCACTGTTTGTTTTAGTTTTGCATCTAGTAAAGTTAGCTTGTTACTTGGATTTGGTGAACTGGTGGCTTTTCAAGACTCTCTGTGTAGAGTTCTTTTACTCCTGTTTATGATCTAGACCCAGGTAGCATAGCTAAGATTCAATGGCTTTTATCAGAGTAGGGTTGTGTGGTCTTGTGTGAGGCATACTGCTCTTGAGCACAAGACTCATATCATGTTTTCTTGGGTTTCCTCTTTCCTTTATAACCTTGTGGAGGAGGGGGAAACTCACTCGCATGTGATCTGGTGCTTAGATGTCCCTGATGCGTTTTCAGATGATTTTATACATGTTTGCAAGATTTTATATCACTTCACCTGCACACTTTTTTGGCAAACATCAGTAGCACACCAAATTGGCGCACCACACAAGCGCACCTGCCTGTTTTTCACTGCACACAGTAGTTTTTTGGCATGGTATTTAGCATGATTCTCGGTTTGCTTTGTCTTTGGTTTTCTTTGGATGTCCTCTTGGATATATCAGGATGATTCCAGTCTGTTTTCATCCATTTTTATGCATTGTAGCTTAGGTTTTGCATATAGCAAAGCGAGGACATTAACCACTCGATATTGTTGGATTCGAGGTTATATCCGTGCAATATCTTTACACCAGTGCTTGACCCACAACTTGAGTGACCTTTCTGAGCATTAGGACACACCCTACATTCCCTCTACCCATGTTTAGCATAAGGCATCACTTGCATGTAGCATTGTATGGCATATCGCCCTTGGACGTACAGAAACAGGCTGAAAAGCCAACATTTCATATAAGTAAACGAGAAACCCATGAAAGACCGAGTTCTCGGGCCCACAGGGGTGCCTAATACTTTCTCCATGTGTAACAGGGATCCTTGCCCATTTTCTGGTTCATGATTGACCTTTTCCATTGGTTTTATTACATAGTTTTAATGTTTTAAAATAGTTTTCCTCGTCTCCCGTTTTCTAGTAGACTAGGTGGCAACTTCTGTATTTTTATCATTTACTTTTTATTGTTTTGCCGTGACTTTGTCGACCCTCGCGCATGATTACAACATCAAGCTAAAAACCTATTGATATTGGATAGAGAAGTCTATCTCTATATACAAGATAAATATTCACTTTTTAGAATGTAGAACTATTTCAATAGAGACTGTTGTTGTCTATAGTAAATATGTAATAGAAATAAAAATAAGGCATAGTGAGTGACCAATATTTTAAATTGTACACCAATTGATATGCAATAAAAATGAAATAAAAGTCGATGAAATAGGAACGATCGTAACAAAGTGCAAAAGAACGAATTTTCTTTACGTATGTCTCCCAATTTCGATGAGATGAGCAACGTTGGAAAATGCAAAAGTAAGTTGAATACAGAGAAGTGAGTGGTGTCTGCAGTCACTTGGTCTAGTGGTGAAGTCTCTTTGCGGTTGTACGAGAGATCGAAAGTTCGACTCCTACGAACATCATATCACATCACTTAATGGTGGTTTATCGTAACCAAGTGTTTGAGTGTAATATATATTAATTACCGTTTACAAAAACAGAGAAGTGAGTGGTTCTTGGCTTCTTACTTTGGGTTATGAATGCATGGAAAATTCAGTTTTCCAAGGATTTCAATATTTTGGAAAATAACTAACATGATATATAATTTCCATCAGATCAATCTTCAAACGGATGGCAAATGCAAATGGGATGCGACTTCGGCGTTGATCGCCTGCAGCTTTGCTTGCGTTGGCAACAAAATCTACGTGACAAATTGAGTTACGCCACGCCAAAGTTGGCAGTGGCGCCTTCTCAACAACTTTGCACTGAACCACGTGTTCTTATCTCCCCAGCGTTGGATTAAGGATGTTGCAATCAAAAGTTCCATGGAACGCGACATCTATTAGACCTGGAAATTAAGAACGGGCTGCAACCCAGCTCAAAAAAAATCAGATAGGGCAGCGAGTTACGTTAAGGTTCCGGATTTGTTTACCGTGACTAGACATGGAAATCAGGCCGGGTCGGTCCTGGAGCCCGGGTTGAGGCCGCCCGGCTCAACCTGGGCCCTGTCCAGCACGGACCCGGAAAAAGATCACGTGGGCCGGGCCGGACCGGGTCCAAAGGACTGTTTTGCCACGGCTGGATTTTTTTTGTTTTTTTGGCCGTTGCATTTGCAACGGCCATTTTTTGTTTTATTTAAATTTTTTTTAAATTCAATACTTTTATCCTATAAATACCCCCTCAAACGATTCATTTTTCTTCACAACTCAATCTTCTCTTCTACAACTTTCTCAACTACAAATTTCTCCCAATTTTCAAAAGAGGATTTTCAAGTGAAGATTTCGCTGTTTGGCTTTGGAATCTGCCCGGTCTTCTGCTCTCCAGACTCCAGACTCCAGTATCCACGCGACACTAGCTGAGCCAGCAACATCAAAATTTATTGACTCCAGTCTCCACGCGACACTAGCTGAGCCAGCAACATCAAAATTTCTTTACTTCTAATCCCTCCAAATTCTTTACTTTTAATCCCTCCATTTTTGGATTTTGGTTTTTGTGGGTTAAGAGTTTTATTATTTTATATTAATTTTTTTATATTAAAATGGAAAATATTGGTAATGTTGGTAGCCATGACTATATCCCTAGTATGAGTCAGATCAGCCTCAGTGTACCCCAACACATACTTCACAGTCCACAACCACTAAAAAACGTAGGAAACAAAGTACTTGGGTTTGGAAGCATGTTACATTAGACCCTGTAGATCAAACTAGGTGTAACTGTAATTATTGTAATACCACATACACATGTCCTAGGGGAGAGGGTGTAGGTCATATATCTAGACATTTACAAAAATGTATATCCAAACATAATAAAGATGAAAACACAGATTTAAAATAATCAAAATTACAAGTAGGATCTAGTGGTATAATTAATTGGAAATATAATACAGAAGAAGTTAAGGAAGGAATAACTAAATT
>JAMKQA010034463.1:0-18817 GCA_024699735.1 Posidonia australis | reverse complement strand
TTTCATGATTTTCACGATTTTCCTCATCGCCCAAGGGCGTACAGTAAAGCGGCATTAACAATGCCTACATTTGACCCTCGGATTAACTTTTTCCCTTTATTTCATTTCTTCTCTTTGATTTGGCATGTTTTTAGTCATCTTCATGCATGAGCATATAGAATAAGCAAGCATACATTTAACAGACCATTAACAGTAGGAAACCTAGAAAGACCAAGTTTCCATAGGCACATAAGGGTGCCTAACTCCTTCCAGATACGTAACCAGAATCCTTACCCTTTCTCTAGCCCACATTCATTCCAGCATTATCCATTAGGCACAGATCACACATGCATCTGCATCTTGTTTGCTTCCCAGTTTTTCTGGTGTTTTTTTGTTTTCCTCATCTTTCCATTAAAAGACTAGGTGACGACTCCTTTCCTTATCATTTTTGTCTTCCCTTTGGTGTTTCCGAGTCTTATCTCTTCTTCCGAATTCACCATTTTCGCCGAGACCGTATCAGATCTCCTTGTGTGTTTCCGCACACCGGAGTAGGTGGTGAGCCACGCCAAGGGTTCCACCGACATGGTCACATACTACCTAGAGAAAGTAAATGTGGTTGCAGATGCTTTAAGCAAACGCACTCATGATATGGCTAACCTAATGATTTGTGAATGGAAATTGTTAGAAAGACTAGTGGTGTGCAAACCTCGAAGACAATCTCAAGGAGCTGCCAGAGTTGTGTTGGCAAATTTGTCTATTCGCCAAAGAATGATTGAGGCGATTGTCGTCGCTCAGTAATATGATTCTTTTGTGTTAGATATCTGGAGGAAGCTAATAATGCCCCTCACTTTTCAGTTGAGGTAGACGATTGGTTGTGGTACAACTTGAGATTGTATGTGCCTCAAGTGGAGGTAATCAAGAATAGTTTGCTTGACAAAGCTCATCGCTCTAGATACACCATTCATCCAGGAAGCACCAAGATGTATAAAGACTTGAAAAAGAATTTCTAGTAGCCTGAAATGAAGAGAGAAATTGCTGAGTATGTGGCGAAGTGTGCAACCTGCCAGATGGTGAAGATAGAGCACTAGAAGTTATGAGGGACTTTGCAACTCTTAAACGTTCTAGTGTGGAAATGGGAAAATGTATCGATGGATTTTGTGAAGGGTTTGCCAAGGACCCGAAGAAAGAATGATACAGTTTGGATGATTGTAGATCGCCTTACAAAATCGACACATTTCTTGCTAATAATGGTGAATCTTCCCTTGGCAAAGCTGACAGAGTTGTATGTGGTAGAGATTGTAAGACTGCATGGTGTCCCAATGTCTATCGTGTCTGATAAAGACACGAGTCATATCGAGGTTCTAGGGGGCTTTATAGGAAACTTTTGGTATAGTGTTGTATTTTAGTACCACATTTCACCCCCAAACGGATGGCCAGACAAAGAGGACCATCCAGACTCTTGAGGACTTGTTGAGGGCCTATGCCTTGGACTTTGGTGGTAGTTGGGAGGATCACTCACCTCAAATTGAGTTTGCATATAATAACAATTACCACGTTAATATTGATATGGCATCATATGAGGCATTGTATGACAGACCCTACAGGACACTCACTTGCTGGAGTGAGGTGGGTGAGAGACGGTTGATTGGGCCCAAGGTTGTACAACAGTACGAGGGCAAGGTGGACCTGATTAGGAAGAGACTGTTGTCTGCCTAAAGTCGACAGAAGAGTTATGTAGATAGGAGGCGGAGACCTTTGGAATTCGAGATAGGAGACTTCATTTTCCTGAAGGTGTCACTAACCAAAGGAGTGATGCGATTCAGAATGAGAGGCAAGCTGAGCCCTAGATATATCGAACCATAACAGATTATAAAGAGGGTTGGTGAAGTGGCATATAGACTAGATCTGCCTCCAGAGTTGGCTATTGTACACAGCACCTTCCATGTGTCTATACTGAGAAAGTATTTAGTCGATACGTCCCAGATTATACCAGTGTAGCCAAAGGAGCTGCAAGTGGACCTGTCTATGGTTGAAAATGCAATTCGGATACTGGACAGAAAAGAGCATGCCCTTAGGAATAATGTGATTCCAATGGTGTTAATTCAATGGCAACACCACGGTGTAGAGGAGGCTACCAAGGAGTGCGAGGTGGACATCCAATGATAGTACCCCTACTTGTTTTATTAGAGCTGAATTTTGAGGACGAAATTCTTTTTAGGAGGTAGAATGTGACACTTGGACCTGATTATCCATTTTTAATTGTAAACCAAGTAATTAATTGTAATATTGCACAAATGGTTTACTAATGAATGATAATCTGATGTTTCTTGTGTGTGTGAGGGTTTAGTTAGTTTTTTGTACACTTGTTTGTGTTGTGAGACCAATGTGGAGTTCGATTTGAGGATGCACAGTTACCTCGATTTGTGTGCCTATGTTTTTCCTTTATCCTTCCTTTTCTCTCTCTCTCCCTCACAAGTTCTCATCTTCTTCGTCTTCTTTCTTCTTCTTCTCTCCAACCAGTGCCACCACAGAGCAAGCCCGTGCCACCCCGTTCCCTCGACACGAGGGTGATGAGATTGGTGGTCGGTGCGATACGAGAGGAGGAGGAGATAAAGAGGGATGAGGAAATGGAGGGGAGGAAGCCAGGAGAGAAAGAGGAAGAGAAAGGGACAGTGCGTAAGCCGGAGGAGGAAGACTTCGTCTGCATGGACCGTCGGTGGGAGGCACTTCGCTGGGGCGCAGGAAGGTTTACCGGAGTGCTGGGGAGGTCGTCGAAGTGTCGCCTAATGTACACGACCCCTCTCCCTCTCTCGTTTTACATTTTTAGATTATTGTGTTAAATGCAAGAAAAACGAGAAAAATGCATGTAAAATCACAAAAAAATAGTATGAGAGATGAGAATGTGATAGATAGTATGAATATATAGAAATCATGCTAGGATTGCATGGATTTCGTAAGTTTTGATTGAAAATGGAAAGTATGCTACAGTAGTTACTTATGAGTTCCATGCCTGTATGATTTTCGTATGGATAGCATGATGAATGGAATGATGAATGGTTTTAGGAGTTTTGAAGTAGACTCAAGGGTTTACATTCCATGTTTTATTTGTATTTTATGGTGCATGTTTGAGGGTCTACACTCCATGTTTTATACCGAATTAGAGATTTTCGATATACCGAATGTGAATTCGGTCTACCAAATTTAACCCTTGGCCCTTATGAATAAGTGTGTATGAAAAATGGAAATAAATGATTTTAAATGGATAATGGGTATGTGTTAATGATATTTTCCCCATGTATAAGTCATAGAGGAATAAGGAATCCAAATGAGTGAATTTGGACTTGGTTTTGAGTTTGAAACCCTAAAAATGGATAAAAGTGATTAAATGTGTGGTTAGTGTGGTTTTCAGGCATGAGACCCAATTTGTGGTTTTAAATACATGATTTTGAATGATTTTTAGTTGAGACCCCAGTAAAAGTCATGTGTTGTAAGAAAAAGATTCCTGTAACGAAGGGATAAGATGAAAATGATTTTAAAAGGAAAACCCAACAGTTTTGAAAATAAAATAATAATAATGTGTTATGGAACCAAGAGGGATTGGTGTCGACAATGTGTTAGGAGAATGATACTCTAATGAATCCAATTATCAGACACGACCGTAGTTGCCAGTGTGGAACCACGAGTGGATGGTGTCGACAAATTATTAAAAATATCAATTGTCATACATGACCGTGGTTACCTATGTTTGTGACGGTGTAGGCCGGACTTAGGATTTTACACCTCGGTGTCTGGGTCACCGACGATATTGGCTGAGCTTGGGTATATGAACATAGGTGTTCGAGTCACCAATGAGACGTCAGAAAAAGACGTATCTCCGTGCATATGAAAAGAAATTGTGGTCGATTTGCCGGGGTGGTATCCTCCCACATTGGGAACTTCACCGCGGCAATGCATGAAGGTAGGGGAAATGGTGTCCTCACCTACTACTAATGTGCCTGGTAACCCTTGATTAAGGTAACATCAGTAAGAAAAGTGGAAATTAATAAGAAAAGTGTTGGATTTGTGAAAATGAAAAGATATGGTTTGGCTAGGATTGGACTTGTGATTGATCCTAAAATCCTAGAATAAAATAAGAATTGTGTTTTAACCAGCTACCAGCCAACATTTGTGGTTTTGGTCTTGTGCCCTATGAGGCCTTGTATTTTAGGCTAGACCTGGTCGAGAATATGGATTTTCCTAGAAAACTGGAAAGGTTTTGAAAATGCATAAAAAGAAAGAAATATGAGTTTTGGAAAAGAGTATGGTTTTGGGAAGAAATCTCAACATTGAAAAAGTGGATTTGAGCTTTTGAAAAAGGCATGTTTTAGAAATAGGTTTCCTAATGTTTCAAAAGAAAAGGGAATGTGAACTTTTGAAATGTAACGACCTAGGTTTTAGAAGTGGTGCTTTAGCCAAATAATTAAAGTGAAATTCAGGTGTGATAGGCTTTGGGGGTCCCAATGTCTAATGTCAGACACGTTCTCAATGGTGTCTGACGCTTGGATTGTGGGTTCTGACCTTTTAGCGTGGTGTGGTTCAGGTGCTGTGTTGATCCTCATGGGAGTTTTAGGAGTTCGCTCTGTGCTCTAGTGGTAGATCTCGATTTACATGAATCATGTGGACGTGGAAGGTCGTGTGGTCTGGTTTCGTACTTGCAGCTTCCTTTCTTTCCTTCCCTTCTTTCTCTTTCTCTTTCCTTCATTCTTTTCTTTCTTTCTCTTCCCCAGGCCCCACCCCCACCCCCACCCCCACCCCCTTCTTCTTCTTCTTCTTCTTCTTCTCCTCCTCCTTCTTCCCCGAGACGCCAGAGAGATGAGGGGGAGGGAGATCAGAGAGAGAGGGGGACAGGGGACAGGGGACAAGAGAGGGATACGAGAGGGGGAGATCAAAGAAGGAGGGGAGAGATGAGGGAGAGTTTTTATATAGAGAGAGAGAGAGAGATGCTCAAGAGAGGGCTGAGAGATGAGGAGGAGTCACCGCCAACGAGCTTGCCACCGCCTCACTGTCATCACAAGGATGAGGAGAGGAGGTTGGAAGGAGGGAGGTGCGCTGTCGTTTCGTCGCCGTCGGATCTTCGGTAGAGGTACACATCCCTTAGGTTTTCTTTTAATTTCCAATTTGATTTCTAGGAACATGATAATGTGAATTGCATATGTGTGGATGTTAGGAATGTATTTAGGAAATTTTGGAGATTTATTGTGCCATTTATAACTATTTATGGTGGTTGTTGGATTTGGGTCTTTTTAACCTCTCTGTGCTTGAAAATTCTAACAAAAAACTAGGGCGCGGGTTGATTGCATGGATCACATGTGCTTCTCCGGTAGCGGTTTTGGCCCCTAGTCTAAGCTCTATTGGAACTCAGACAAGATTGCCTGAGGCGCAGGCTAGTTGCACGACCCAGATGCACAGGTCGACCAAGGTTTCTAAGGTGTTTTCTAAGGCTTTAATAGAATAAATGATTAGGATAACCATTAGAATATTTGTAGGATTTGTCTAAAATTAATTAGTAAGATTCCACTTGGGATGTGGGTAGAATAAAAGATGAAATTATTTAGAAATAATAGGTTCTTTCCCCAGTTAGTTTAGACTGGACTTTAGGGATAATGATAGTGTCTCTAAGTCTAAAGTTTGTGTGATTTTGCGTACAGTGTACTGAATGGAGTATTCAGTGGCACTGTCTTAGGTGTCTAAGCTAATCTGGTTGTGCTCCCGAGGGACATGAGCCTATTGGTGTCTTACACTTAGCGCTAGAGAGTGGAGTTCTAGTTGTGTTTGCTTTACTGTTGGTGTTTTCTTGGCTTGTGGTCGTGGATTGAGCATAGTGCTCGTGAACCTAGACGCTCCCAAGGTGCTTTTGCCTAGGCCTGAAAAGAGAGCTATCGAGGTTGTGTTTTATTTGTGGTTTCTCGACCTTTGGTTTCTATGTCACTGTTAGGGATAATGTTGCCTGAATTTTGAAGGATATTTAATGATTTTGAAAACTTTTTCCAAAGGAGAGTTTTCAAAAGAGAAAAGTACAAATTTGAAAATGGTTTTAAAGGAGTTTCTGGTGTTTTCTGTTTACATTGGGGGGGTCGAGATATCTGAGGTTGGGATTCGTCAGATCTTCGAGGTATGATACTCCTTGACTGTCATTTCGAGACTAGGGTTGTGGTCCACGGGTTGAGGCGTTTAGTGGCATGATAGGGAGGTATGATACTCCTGTTGTCGTTGTGAACACTGAGCCTCGGGTGTTGTCGGGTGTGGAGGTATGAAACTCCTTCCTGAACACTGTGTGGAGGACGTTGTGAAGAGACGTACCTTGTGGTGGTCAGTACGAGTAGAACGTACGCCCCGTAGTTGGTAGCGTCCTAAGAGACAGGACAGCCTTCCTATGGAGGGGTTGACTCTTTGAAGGTTCTCTAGAGAGGGAGAATCGCGAGACGGTGAACGCTCCTACACAGGGTAGTGGTCACCGTGGTAGTGCAGACCGTCGTTGTCGCACCACACTGGACTGCATGTGGCCAGTGTTGTCTGCTTGGCGCAGGACAGTTCAACACACTATTTGTGCTTGTTTTTTAGCGGAGTCCAGGTTTAGAAAATCAGACTCTAAACCTAAAGGAGGCTGTGGCTTTGGCACCTATTGAGGCGTAGTGCTTTGGGAGCGGTGCCTCCATTGTTTTGGGAGCGAAGATTTTGTTGCTTGGTGTTGTGCGTGGGTCTAGAGGGGACCATGTTGTACAGAGCAGAGTCTCTGTAATTGTACTTTTGGTGTTGTTTTGGACTTGAGATGGTGAGAGTAGCTTTCTTGGACATGCATAAAAGGTTTTAAAAGTGCACGTATATGGTTTTGTAAAGGAAAAGAAAGGAATAGTTTTAAAGGCATGGTTTTGTGATTTTGTGGCCTGTCGGGCAATGGTAGACTACCTAGTTTGGTGTTGCGGCATCCGAGAGGGATGCCAGTGCTTGTGTGATGGATGTCGATAGATTGTCCTTTTGGTTGTCAGCATCCAACTGAATGCCTGTGCTTGGTTACCCTCAGCATAGGTTGTCAAGTTGTAGGTGGGGTGCGTATTGGGTGATCATTAGGTGGTCGCTCATATGTGTTTCTTTTTGTGTGTTTTGGCAAGTGCAGGATAGTAACTGTTGGTTGCTAGTGCATATAGGAGTCATGCCACCTCACATCATGGATCCAGGTGAGTGTTAGTTTAGTTTATTTCTGTTGTTTATTAGATTTATTTCTTATTGAGAGTACTTAACCTTAGCTACATCATTAGTGTAATTACTGGTTAATAATTAAGATACAATAAATAATTAAATGAAAATTTGTAGCTAAGTTTTGTGGTAGCGACTTGGGAGTCATTATAGTTGGCATCAGAGCTTAGGTTCACGTAGAGGCACTAGCCTAAGGATGTCTGCTAGGATGACTTCGTAGAATTACATATCATACATTCCTGCACCTTTATTTAATTGATTTTCTTAATTTTCTTTGCTTGCGGTGTTGAGGAGTGTCTTCGACTCTAGCTCCTGTTCAGTGAGGATTATATGCAAGGGACCACGAAGAATCTGGAAGCGACAATCTGCATTCTCGATTGCAGGACGTCGACTCCTTATTGGTAGGATTCCTAGTGGTTAGATATCTTGTGATCGTTGATATAGTGGAGCTGATTGGAAGATAGCAGTTCAGAGCAGAGCGTGAAGCAACGTTCGCTCGTGTGGTGCAGTTTGCTAGGATTTCCTCAATACCGTGGGGTGTGGTGTGGTGTTGTCCACGAGTTTTACGTGGGTTAAGCACTGTGTTGCCCGTGGGTGTGGTGGTAGTTGCTTTCTAGGTATGACTCTGTGCTGATTGGCAGGGCAAGAGGCCCTGTGGTGCGTGTGGTCAGACGAGTCGTGTTGCCTAAAGGTTGTTCACATTTGTTGAGGATATTGGTCTGCTTGGTGTGCTACACCTGCATGAAGGCAGGGCACTTGTTGAGGAGGTGCCTTGTTCCTTTGAGGGGGATTAAGTGACCTCCATCTGTTGACTAGAGGACGTGTTACCTTTAAGGGGGTTAGCCACCACCTAGTGTTAGGCAGTTTGGTGTTTTCTGTGAAGGGTAAGGTGCAACAGTTGTCTGCCTCTGGTGTACCCTCCATAGTTGTTGTTGCTTCTTGTTTGTTTGTTTGTTTGTTGTTGTTGTTGTTTGCCTATTTGTTTGTTTGCTATCTGTTCTTGCTGGTGTTTGTTGTTGTTGGTAGTCTGTGGTCGTTGTCGATCCTCTGTCTGGGTTGTTGGTGTCTGTGTGGGAGTATGTCTACAACTTCGTCCTCCTGTTGTCGCATCTAGGTGAAGCGTGAGGCTTCCTGAATGTATGGTTGTTGTTATCTTTGTGGTGGGTGCGGAGGATGCTTTGAGTTCCATCCTCTTGTGGTCTCTAGGTGACTCAATGGGTCCTCAGATGTTTGTTGTGGTCTTTGGATGGCTCGATGGGTCCCCAGCTATCTGTTGTGGTCCTTGAATGACTCGATGGGTCTCCAGGAGTGTGTTGTTGTTTTAGGGTGGCTCTGGTGAGTTCCCCTAAGTCTGTGTTGCTCCTTCCAAACACTCTGTCTCAGGAGAGGTATCTGGGAAGGGTGTTGTGCATAGAGTTACACATTGGTGTTGTGTGGTTGTGTCGCACATGTTGTTTGAGGCTTACTCATGGAGTGACATAGCCCGATGTGTTGTTTGTTGTGTGTTGTCTAGGGTATCTTATCGAGATATCCAGTTGTCTTGGTTGGTTGTGGATTGGATGGTTTTGTGCCATTTAGGCAGTGGAGATTTTTTCCGGTGCTTCCTTTGAGTGTCCTGTTGTTGATTTTCTTGTTTGTTTGTAGGTTGAATGGCATAATGTTATTCGACTTGTGGAGATCTTCTTTCTCTTATGTTTAATTTGGGTTTTTGCGACGAAGATGGAGTGAGTCAAGTGGAGTTGGCTACCCGTCTCGTTTGGTGGCGTCACTAGTCGAACTAGTGGGTGTGATCCCATATGTTTTCCTCTAGGTGGCTGTTTCTTGATTTAGGTGTAACTATTCTCAAGGATCTAGCAGAGGTATATTCGAGATAGTGGCATCACGAGGAAGTCTACCAAGGAGGTGGAACAGCTCGTGTTGGTTCAGACACTTCTGCTGGGAGTTACTTTGGATTGGAGATCAATTTGAGTTTGACTCCTGAGTGGTCCTTACCATTCTAGTGACTTTTGTAGCCCTGGACTCTAGATTGTAGTATCTTTGACGTGAACTTGACGTTTAATAAGTGGTTCAAGTGTGTTTTAGCAGTCTCACGTCGAGACCTACAAGACTACGGTCGCAGCGAGCGGTAATGAGTCCACCAAATATCTGTTTAGGTTGGGATTAGTTCTTGTTGCAGTGAGGCAATGTAGTGTCATGTGGTTCTTGTCAGTTGGGAGGATCACAGGAGGAACTGTCCACCCACGTGTTTGGTGTTGGCCACAGTGGAGATTGTGCTCCGGATCCGGTGGAGTGTCAATCTGGGAAGCAATTCCTGGAGACAGATAGCACATGGTTGGCTAGTTTGTTGATGCGTTCCAGATCCGTGATGAACTTTGTTGTGTCTCAATCGTCAGATTTTCTCTTGTACCTTGGATTGAAGGAAGTTTTCTAGGGTGATGGGAGACATTGCTAAGCACAAGGTGTGGAGTTCGGTGGCTGCTAACTAGATGGTGCATCAGAGTGGCGCAGCAGAAGCGTGGCTAAAGCTGATTGCACCTGATCAATCCTGTGGTTTACGTGTCTCCGAAGGTGTTTTGGATGTTTCATGACTGAGACACTGTTTTAGAGCTTCTAAGCGGAGATTTTTGTGCCCGGAAGGGATTTCACCTAAGATCTCAATGGTGTTCGGACTCAAGGAGAGCTGAGTCCTTGTTGTCGTCCTGCACCTAAGTAGGATAAAATAACTTTGTGAGGTGGAGATTCCTCCTACAGGTCAGATTTTGGGTGGCATCGATGTGTTTTTGTCTGAGTCGTTCTAGTGATGTCCTAATTTTGATGTCCTTGGTGTTTCGCCTAGAGAATTTTGAGAGCGAAATTCTTTTAAGGGGGTTAAGCTATAACGACTCAGGTTTTAGAAGTAGTACTTTGACCAGATAATTAAGGTAAGATTCCAACGTGTTAGGCTTTAAGGGCCCTAGTGCCTAATGTGGGACACGTTCTCAATGGTGTCTTGACGCTTGGATTGTGAATTTCTGACCTTTTGGCATGGAGTGGTTTAAGTACAATGCTGGCCCTCATGGAAGTTTCAAGGGTTTGCTCTGTACTTTGGTAGCAGATCTCGATTTACACAAGTCACGTGGATATGGAAGGTTGCGTGGTCTGATTTCGTACTTGCAGCTTCTTTCTCTTTCCTTTCCTTCTTTCTTTTCTATCTTTCTCTTCCCCAAGCCCCACCCCCACTCCTTCCTCCTCTTCTTCTTCTCCTCCTTTTCCTCCTTCCCTAAGACGCTAGAGAAATGAGGGGGAGGGAGATCAAAGAGAGAGGAGGCAACAAAGGGAGACAAAAGGGGGAGATCAGAAAGAGGGGAGAGATGAGGGAGAGTTTTTAGAGAGAGAGAGAGATGCTCGAGAGAAGGCTGAGAGATGAGGAGGAGGAGTCGCCGTCTAGCTTGTCGCCACTAAGCCGCCGTCACAGGAAGGAGGAGGAAAGGAGCTGCTTGAGGCTGGAAGGAGGGAGGTGCGCCGCAGTTTGGCCGTTCGTCGTCGTAGTCTTCGACGGAGGTACGCATCCCTTAGGTTTTTTTTAAATTTCAAATTTGATGTCTAAGGACATGTTAGTGTGAATTGCATGTGTGTGGATGCTAGGAATGTGTTTAGGAATTTTTGGAGATTTATTGTGGCATTTATAGCCATTTATGGTAGTTGTTGGATTTGGATTTTTTTTGACCTCTCTATGCTTGGAAATTCATATCTCCATGTGTGGTGAATGGATTTCAATTTTGTTTGTTGGGTTTTAAGGTAGACTCGAAGGTCTACAACATATATTTTGGGTGTAATTTTCGATGGTTATTCGATGAGTCCGATCTTTCTTCCTACTTCAAACGGAATTTGGATCCTCTATCTCAGGCTGTCTGAATTCTGACAAAAAACTAGGAGCACAGGCCAATTGCGTGAACCACATGTGCGGGTCCGACAGCGGTTTTGGCCCCTAGTCTAGGCTTTGTTGGAACTCAGACAAGATTGCCTAGGGTGCGGGCTAGTCGTGCGGCCCAGATGCGTAGGTCGACTAGGGTTTCTAAGGTGTTTTCTAAGACTTTAATAGAATAAATGATTAGGATAACTATTAGAATAATTGCAAGATTTGTCTAAAATTAATTAGTAAGATTCTACTTAGGGTGTAGGTAAAATAAAAGATGAAATAATTTACAAATAATAGAATCTTTCCCCAGTTAGTTTAAACTAGACTTTAGGGATAATGATAATGTCCCTATGTCTAGGATTTGTATGATTTTGCGTGTGATGCACTGAATGGAGTATTCAGCGGCACTGCCTTGGGTGTATGAGCCAATCTGATTGTGTTCTCAAAGGACACGAGCCAGTAGGTGTCTTACACTTGGCACCAAAGCGTGGAGTTCTGGTTGTGTTTGCTTTGCTATTGGTGTTTTCTTGGGGTGTGGTTGTGGGTTGAGCATAATACTCATGAACCCAGACGCTCCCAAGGTGCTTTTGCTGGGCTTGACAGGAGAGCTGTCGAGGCTGTGTTTCGTTTGTGCTTTCTCGACCTTTAGTTTCTGTGCCGTTGTTGGACACAATGTTGGTTGAATTTTGAAAGATATTTCATGATTTTGAAAAGGCTATCCAAAGGAGAGTTTTGGAAAGAGAAAAGTACAGATTTGAAAATGATTTTGGAAAGAGTTTTCCATTATTTTCTGTTTACGTTGGGGGCCAAAATACCTCAGGTTGGGATTCGTCAGGTCTTGAAGGTACGATACTCCTTGACTGTCATTTTGAGGCTAGGATTGTGGTCCACGAATTGAGGTGTTTCGTGGCATGATGGGGGGATATGATACTCCTACTATCGTTGTGAGCACTAAGACTCGAGTGTTATCGGGTGTGGAGGTATGAGACTCCTTCCTGAGCACCGTGTGGAGGACACTGTGAGGAGACGTACCCTGTGGTGGCCAATATGGGTGAAACACGCGTCTCGTATCTAGTAGCGTCCTGAGAGACAGAGCAGCCTTCCCAAGGAGAGATTAACTCTTTACGGGTTCTCTAGAGAGGGAAAATCACGAGACGGTGAATGCTCCTACACAGGGTAGTCGTCAACGTGGTAGTGCAGACCACCGTAGTCGCTCCTCGATGGACTGCTTGTGGCCAATGTTGTCTGCATAACGTAGGGCAGTTCGACACACTATTTGTGCTTGTGTTTGTGCGGAATCCTAGTTTAGAAAATCAGACTCTAAGCTTAAAAGAGGTCGTGCTTTGGCACCTATTGAGGAGTAGTGCTTTGGAAGCGGTGGCTCCATTGTTTTGGGAGCAGAGGCTCCGTGGCTTGGTGTTGTGCTTGAGTCTAGAAGGGACCATGTTGTACAGAGCAGAGTCTCTGTAGTTATGCTTTTGGTGTTGTTTTGGGCTTGAGATGGCGAGTAGCTTTCTCGGACATGCATAAAAGGTTTTAAAAGTGCATGCATATGTTTTGTAAAGAAAAAGAAAAGATTGATTTTAAAGACATAGTTTTGTAATTTGGTGGCCTGCCAGACAATGGTAGACTGCCTGATTTGATGTTGCGACATCCGAGAGGGATGCCAGTGCTTGTGTGCTGGGCATCGATAGATTGTCCTTTTGGTTGTCGACATCTAGGTGTGATGCCTGTGCTTAGTTACCCTCTACATAGGTTGTCGAGTTATAGGTGGGATACGTGTTGGGTGATTGTTGAGTGGTCACTCACGTGTACTTTATTTTGTGTGTTTTGATAGATGCACGATAGTAGCTGTTAGTTGCTAGTAAATATAGGAAGAGTCACGCCACCACACATAAGGGATCCAGATGAGTGTTAGTTTAGTTTATTTTTGTTGTTTATTAGTTTTATTTCCTATTAAGAGTACTTCGCTTTAGCTACAACATTAATGTAATTGCTGGTTAATAATTAAGATAAAATAAATAATTAAATGGAAATTTATAGCTAGATTTTGTGGTAGCGACTTGGAGATCATTACATGTAAAGAATATTGTTTGAGAACAGATTCCCAAGTGATCTTAATGGAAATGAGAAAATGATGTTTTTAAATGGATTTTTAAAGAAAACCATCTTTTGTAAATTAAACACCATGTTTTCGAGGTTTTGTCGAGATTTTATTGTATATGTTTGGGACACGTACTGGATGATTTAGACGTTACTCACACGTGCTTTGTTTGATTTTCAGGTGCAGGTTAATGTGCAGTCGAGTCTCGGTGCCTAAGTAGGAGCTACTAGCCCCACATTATTGCTTAAAGGTGAGCCTTAGTTAGTTGCAGTAATTTAATTATTACTGTAACTAATGTAATTTCTTCTGATACGGATTTAGGTAACGTACCCAAGTTGGGGTGTTACAACGTGAAACTACGAGCCAGTGGTGCAAGACTGTGAAGTAGAGGCATAAGACCACGAACCTGAAGCATGGGACTGGGAGCATGGAGTAAGGCTCCGGCTATGAGTCTAGGAGTCTAACGCTCCTAGGGACCAAGAGTCAGTAGTTGAGCTTTGACCAGCGATCTGGGTAGCTAATCTCTCAATTGAGCCTAGGGTTAGGGTCTGAGAGGAAGAGGTGCTTTGGGCCACCTGAGTGCCATCTTTGTCGTTATCCTCTGAACCAGACTGCAGATAGAAGTCAAATTAGTCAGGAAACAACACTGACAGTTGAAAATAAACAAGAGACGTCAGAACACAATACAGAATTGCAAAAGGAAGTAAACACAGTCCAAGCTACAAGTGGTTTATTAGAAATTACAGCCACTCTACATAAAGATTATATTCAAGTAAATTTGCAAAATGAAACTCCTAAAAGTGGTTTTACATTAATGACAGGAAGGAGGCAAGAAAAGCGTTGCATGTTTGTTAAGCAAAGCTACAAAGTGTAGATTTTCCTCAAAAATCAAATTGAATCAAGTAGTTCTCAAGCACTACAAAGCTAGTTTCCCAACATATTGGCGAATGATACACAGAACACGGCATTCAAGCGAAATTATGCATGCATGGATCATACAAGAGCAGAGCAAGACCAAATAGTAACACATCTTAATCAAACCAACCTGAAATCAAATTGTTAAGCACAACACAAATAAACACAAATGGCAGATTTCAAGCAAAATGCACCCAAATAAACACTGATGTCAGATTTCAAAAACACCAAAGGCCTTATTATGGTTAAATCAAATCAGAGTCCAAACACTTAAAGACAAGCCTTTCAAGGTCTGTTTACAACAATTTAAGTCTATTCAGAGCAAACCACTCAGGAATCAAGGGGATAGGCCATAACAGTGTATTCAAGCGGGGCATATCCAAAGAAATACAAATTGCAAAAGAAATCAGTCACAATAAAGCATAGCATGCACTTAAACAGAGGTTAGTTGGAAAATAAAATGATAAAACGCAGGATTTCTTCATGATCAACTCATGCAAAGCCAGATTCTCAACACAGGGCAGGGTACACACTTGAACAACATAGCAAAGTTAAGCATCATGGCAGTTTTTATCCTGGCAGGTAAGCTAAAAGGTGAATCCAAGTACTCAATCGCCGGTACACACTTAGTCCGGCCACTCAGTCGCCGTGCCTCTGACCAAACCACCTACCAAACCCTCATACCCGACATCTCCAGCATTCCACCATTCTGGGTCGATCCTACTCAACCGAACATAGCCAGTTGGTCATGACCAAAACCATTGCAAGGCCTCCAGCTCCGACAAGCCTCAAGCGTGCCACCGGTGCCCTACCAGGACACTTCTTCAGCCTCCCCAACGTACTCATGTCAACAAAGCCAGCACACCCATGAACCATTGACCGCCGTCGACCAAGCCGCCAGTGACGAGGGACCTAGACGGACACGGCTGTCCGACGGAGTGACGGGGACAGTGAACAAAAAAAAAGAGGAAAAGAGGGGGAGAAGGTCGTACCATTTCTGGCCGGCTGTCATCGCCTCACGCCGCCGCAGTGCACGGTCCTCTAAGTACAGTCATCGTCACCACCGTTCGACACTCTTCGCTCGTGAGCTTCATCGCTCTCCACCGCACGCACAACCCACCACTCTCCTCCAGCCGAGTTCTCCATCAAGAGCCGCCACCAACCCTAGCTGCAGACGAGAGGGGGGAGGGGTGCAATGCCATCGAGTGGAAGGAGAAAATGAAGAGGAAGGAGACGGAACGACTCAGGGGGTGTTTGATTTTAATTGAAATGCAAACATTACATTTAGGCCCCTTTCTTTTTGTGTAAATAAACACTTCAAGCAGTTGATGAAAATGAGCTCCCTGGTTCATGCAAGTTCAACCACTGTAACGTAAATAACCAGTGGGGCCCACTATACGAAGAATCTCCAAGATCCTAGGAGAAAATCTACTTAGAATCAACTCAAGGGGCTAAAACGTAATTTATCCAGGAAAATTGCAAACCAACCCCTTTGCATAGAAAATGAACGCCCATACATACTAACAGACGCAAATTTTGCCAATACAGTCTCATAAACTAAAGGTTTTTTGGAGAAATCTGACAAAGTAGTAATATTTCAGTTCAGTCTAAAGTTTATGCAAAAATTACATTTAAGTCCCTAACCTTTTGAAAATTGCAAAAGTACTCTGAAGCTTGAGGTAAATATTAACGGTGATCCAGGAATGTCCATGCAGTACTTGGCAAAGTATCCAGATCCTCTGAAATTATCAGTGGCCCAAACTAGGAAAATTGCAATTTTGCCACCGTACTTCCACAGAATTTGCGATTATTATTAGACAATTTCAGAACATGACAGGGAGTTCTACGCACTTCTCCAGCAACGTGGGATCATCCCCAGCTTTATGTAGAGCAATAAAAATGTTTAAGTATGTAAAATCTATAATATGAAGAAATTGCATGTAAATCCTTATACTTTTGTAAAATTACATGACTTTTCAACTTCATTGCGTCCTCTCTTTTGCATCTTGGTTTATCTACACAGTACAGTGGTCAATCAAGGTTAAAGTTTATTTTGCAACTTCACTTCGGAAAGACGAAGTCCTTATCTTCCTAGTCTTTCATACCTATGGATGAATTTTTTGGGTTGATGTAGATCATCGTCGTGTCCACTCACTTCGACGACCTTTGTGATCATCACTTATCGATTTACTTTCGCCAATTCACAAGGTACCTTGTGAGAGTGTGGTAGCTATGATGATATGGGTTCTTGATTCACTACGTCGACGGTAGGATGTTGTCCAGCAACGTCCTCGTGCGTATATAGTGTTCTTCCTCTCAAAACAAATAAGAAAAGTAAAATAAAACGGATTAAACTAGGTGTAATAAACAAATGACAAAAGATAACGAAAGGAAAATATAAATGTGCAAATAAATACTAACCGGAGGGCTCACCCTACATGCATATGCCATGGGCTATATTATGCCATGTAATGGATTTATATCAATGAAAATACATAAATGAAAAATACTCCCATTCACCCTCGTGCATTTTGGAGTAGATGAAGGAAGTGGAGGCCAATCGGATGGAGCTCCGAAGACATGCTATGGCTTTGAAAGAAGCTGGATCTCTAGAATCTAAGCTTCTAGGGGCATGGACATAGAGGAAGGGCTATGAATTTCACTCTCTTTCTCCTTTCTAGGGCATAAAGGTGACTCCTTCAGATTTTAATGTGCCTCCATTTGGGTTGAAGACCTAGAGGATCTATTTATAGAGTTTAGGACTAGAGATATAATCAAAGATGAGATGTAGATCAAGGGCCAAGATTAAACTCACAAAATATAGCAAAAAAACCTTTATGGATCTCGTCACCTATAGCACAGGCGACAAAATCTCTAAGTTGCCATTGGTACAGGCAATGAGGCAGAAAATCCTAGATTCAGCACATGCGGTGAATCAACAGTTGAATGGCAAGAAATCTGCCACATCAGCTAGTTCCCAGTCCATGTGGCAACGAGCTACCAAAAAGGCATAATTTTGAAAATTAAAATCTCAAAATATCCATTACGAATCTATTATGAAATATTGACCAAATCAATTCTGAAAAATCATACTTGTAATTGAAAGATATTTTAAATTAATTTTCTTATTCAAAATCTACTTAAAATGGTAAGTAAATTGGATTTGAAAATCAAATCTTTAATTAAAATCAATGATGTATTTGATTTAAAATAGATTGGCAATTATTTAGATGTTTTAGATTTTATCTTTATTTCTTAGCATTATCATGAATTAAATATAAGCTATAACATTAAAATGTGATCACTTATCATAGAAGGCACATTTTTGGCAAATAAAGATAAGTGATCTTAATTATCAAGTCATCCAAATTTCAATAAATTTCAAGAATTATTTAGCATTTATAATGATTTATATGATATGCATATATATTTAAAAGTTAGAAAATTAAAGAAATTATAATAATTATGGGAAAAATCATAATAATATTTATAAATATCCCAAATATTATATTAAAACCTAGGATGACAAAATATGTGTGGAAAGAGGTCCAAGATTCTCATCGCCTGTTCATGTGGCGACGAGACTCGTTGCCTCCCAAAATGGTAACGAGACTTGTCGCCTCTCAACGTGGCATTTAGTCTTGTCACCTCTCAACGTGGCAACTTGCTGGACTTTTTGTATTTTACCCCCAGTCTTTTATCTTAATCCATAGAGATACATTAAAAGCCTAGAAAAACACAAAAATTCTATGGAAAAATCTGAAAGAAGGTTAGAGCTCCTTAGGTATGTGATCTAGGACACTTTGAGGGTTCCTATCCTAGGGAAACTTTGAGAAATGTGAAAATAGGATATCTACAGTACTAAGCAGATGAAATCTGAAGCCTTGGCTCGATTTTGTTCCAATTGGATGAAGTTCTGTTCCAAACGGAACGGATCCAATTCACCTAGCCTTTTGCGAACTGTCGATGATAAGTTCGTTGTCTTGCCTCCCGCATCTATCTCTAGTTACCCCTAGTTTCCAGATTCGGATGCCCTTCTCCTTCTAGGCTGATAACCCAAACTATTTAGGTGATACCATCATTTGTCTGGTCGACATCCGTCATATGTCTTTGTCGATCAACAAGTCTGATATCTTGCAATGCCCTTTCCTTCTTAGGGCTGATAACCCAAATTATCTCGTTGACACCATCATCTGTCCGGTCAACATCCATCATATGTCTTTGCTGGTTGGTAAGTTTGATACCTTGCTGTAACCATGCCGTCGAGAATGGCAAAAATATGCCAAAGTCAGCAAAGTCACGGCAAAAATAAAATATATGCAAATGCAGGAGTCGCCACCTAGTTTATTCAAAATGGAAGATGGGGAAAACCATATAAAACATGAAAATCATGCAAAAAACAATGGAAAAGGTCTTCGTAAACCAGAAATATGGTTAAGGATCCCTGTTACGTACGAGGAAGTTGTTAGGCACCCTTGTACGTCCGATAAATCGGTCTTCTATTGGTTTCTCAATTGCTAATGAAATGTTGGCTTTTCAGCCTTTGTTGTACGCCCAAGGGCGATATGCCATGCCATGCTTATGTGTGTGGTGTCTAAAATATAGGTGCATGATGTGTAGGGGTGTGTCCTAATGCTCAGAAGTATCACTCGTATTGCGGGACTAGTATTGATGCAAGAATATTGCAT
>JAMKQA010034462.1:0-16241 GCA_024699735.1 Posidonia australis | reverse complement strand
ATTACAGTAATAACAGAATTTATATTCGAAAAATATTATGAATCATTATTCATATTCTTGTCTATATTTGATCGAACATACAAAAATAAACATTTATGTTTAAAAAAAAATCTATATAAAAATCTAGATTTTGTCTTAAACATCTGGATCCATACTGCACCCACAGACCCAAAAGCAACTCCTGTGCGTCGATCATTAGTCTCCCACACTAACCAAGTGCACACGTTGCGTCCACCACAAGGACAGCCAAACATGCAATGGCTAATGCACATGGGGCGGCAGTGGACGGTGGTGTGTGTTTTTTTTCCGTGGAATCTCATCACGAGAACATACGACATAAAGGTTGCATGCATGGGGGGGTCCAAAACCTGCGTGTGATTTAAACAGGTACCGCTTTACCAGAGAAGAAGGGTCTCTTCTTCTTCTTCTTCTTCTTCTTCTTCTTCTCTGGGAGAAACGAGAGCAATGTGCTAGTGTGAGAAGGAGGTTGTTCCCGCCATTTGTGGGCAGACATACTGGGAAAAGGTGTATCTTTACCCATGCATACAATTAATCACGCTGATGAGAGGAGTGCAGAAGACCATGCAATTTCTTTCTTTCTTGCCCACTGCAGTTGGTGCATGCTGCAGATGTGGGATCACTACCCAACCTACTAATAATCTGCCGTACTCTCATATGTTAGATTCTTTAAGCTGGTTCTTTTGATTTTTCCCTCTAGTGTAATTTTTGCACTAGTCACGGCACGGTGAAACTAGTGTTGACAAAAAAGGAAATATTTCCTTGGAATCTAGAGGAGAAAGTAATAAGCACATGTAGAAAATAGAGATCTACGTAATTTAATAAATAGTCTATATCTACGATCGTATTAGGATTTTTTTTCCTTCTAAGGTTTAAAGTTACTTGTTACAAAAAACTATCAGTTGATATATAGAAGAGAATTAGAACATCACAGTAATAGACAAATTTTCATCAAGCGAGTTTTTTTTTTTTTTTTTTTTGATAATGGTAAGTAGTATTAGATATCAACCTCAAGGAAAAAAAAATGTAAGGGAATCAGGAATCCAAAATTCACATACAGAATTACAGAAAGAAAATAAGGCAATGTTCTTGCCATTAAGTTACAGTTCATCCAGCAAGGTTGGTAAATCAAGCTCAATTTTTCTATTAAGAAAACAAATAAAACTACTACCCCATGTCAGCAGCAGGAGCAATCTCTTGCATATTGGCATCAGTAGAAGGGTGGGAAGCATCCGTAGTGGTAATGGAGGTTTGATTCGCAGACCATGCGACTTTCATTGAAGATAATGAATTCCTCAAATCCTCCTTCTCAAACCCTGGTGAAAGAGAATCTGGGGTGTGTACTGGAGTGTCAGGATGGGAGGAGTGCAGTTCAACGGATTTTCCAGACGTGACTTCCTTCTCCATACAGTCATATAATGCCATTAATTTCTTGAACTTTCCCATAGATATATTCTTGCAACGAATCTCTGCTTGGACAAAGTTTGATTCGTCGAGAGGTGCCGGAGAGTCGCACCCCTGGGAGCAATCCATTTTGGAAGATATGGAGGGAGAAGCTTTATACCATCCTTCAGAAGCAGGGGGTGGGGGAAGCTTTATGCCAACCTTCAGAAGTTGGAGGAGAGGGGGAGGCTTTGTACCATCCTACAGAGGCAGAAGGGGTGGGAAGAATACCCGTAGAGACAGAAGAAGGATCACTGGGTTGTGGAAGAGAGGAGGACCTAGTCCAGACATTTATCTCCGGTTTAGAAGTTTTCCCAGACCTATTCCCACGCCATCCCTTGGTTACTTTGAAGGATTTCCTGTTAGGAGGAGGAACTTTCTGATGGATGATGGGGGAGGGTCAAGAGGGCCAAGCTACAGGGGCATGCTGGGAGGGAGGGGAAGGACCATAGATATCCCAGCTAGGTCTAAACTTAATAGGATATACTATACGACCAAAAGCATACAAGCGAGTATCAGGCAAATCTTTCCCATGATACAACAGAATCCGACATCGAGCAAAGCTCTACTGTTTTGCTCGTTCGATAGTAAGGTCCACTTCCAGGAGATCGGCAAACTCGGCTACCATGCTCTTGAATACGTCCACATTCCAAAGGTGGTGTGGAATATCTTCTAGTCTTACCCATACTCCCTCCTCTCTAAGGGTGAATACCGCATTAGACTGAGGAGTCCAATAAGTGAAAGAGGCAGAAAGAGTTTACAAGGAGGATCCGTAAAGGTTCAGGGTGTCTATCTTTATCTTAAGGGAGGGGAACCTAAGAAGAAATTTTCCGGGGGCCGAGTCCTTGACTTCGATTCCAGAAGCCAGGGGTCAGTTGGTAGCTATATGGTACTCAAGAAGCTCCTTGGTCAGCTGAGTAGAATGAAAAGATACAAGAGCGCAGCAGGAGAGGGAGAGGAGTAGATCGCAGGTTGCTTCGGATGGAGGAATAATGGCAGGGAAATGAGGGGAAAGGCCCGCCATGTTGGGGAGCGGAGGAGCAGGCAGTTTTCCTTCCTGAAAAAATTTACATATAGCCACAGAATGAGTAGGGGAAAGAACGAAAACACACACCTGAATATCTACAGTTGCTCTTGATGTAGCCAAAAAGGCCACAGCTAAAGCAGCAGCCAGGGGCGCGGTAGAAAGTTACCAGAGGGGGACGGGGCTTCTGACGATTCACCGTGATCCACTCCGCTGGTGCTGCCAAGGGATGAGACGTTTCGCTCCTCTAGGTAGGGGGAGGGGAAGCAAAAGAAGCGAAACGAGAACCAACTGAGGGAGGGAGGGTAGGTGGATCCAGGATATCAGAGGAAATCCTAGTGTCAGAAGATCGTGTTGGTATGAGTCAAGAACCGTCACTGGAAAGGAGAGTCGAGGAAGACGTGCAGGCTACGCACGGAAACGACTGGCAGTCATCGTGAGAGACAGGTGAGCGGCGCCTTAAATGCCAGTTGTCAGAAAAACACTCATGAGCCATAACGTAGTGGGAATGATCTGCCTCGGCTCGGGACTCGAGCGGAGTAAATGACATCGAGTCGGGGTCAGGGTTAAAACAAGGCTCACAGTTGGGATTAGAAATGACGCTCCCCAAGAGAGAATCAGGAGATAAATCCTGATTAAAGAGGGGCTTATGATAGTCCAGTGGGATTATTGGGACTCGATAGGATGAGTAATTCCACACAGAACTCGAGGCAGACTCTGCGGAGGCAGAGGGCCTGACAAGGCATGCAGACCGCAGCCCAGCTGTCTCCGTCAAGGAAACGATTGGAATAGCATTCCGACAGTCCACCGGCGGCAACCCGCCGACCGACGACACAGTGGGAACCACTGGATTAAAAGGAGAGGAGAAGAGTTGAAGGTAAGAGAGAGAAACTTCCTGGTCCGGTGACCAATCAAAGGCAGCGGTCGTCGCCGAGGAGAGAGCCTTATTAGGGAGGTCGTCGGAAAACCGCGACAAGGCCCGAGTCTTCAACGGAAGTGACGATCCAGGACCCTCGGAGCTAGAGTTCTCAAAAAACTCAACATAGAACGGGAGATTTCTCCAACTAGACAAAAGAGGGGCCAGATCTAAGCATAGATGATAGAGATTCAAACCAAAAAACCAACTAAAATGTAAAGATTTAACATGCATAAAACAATCCACAGATATTGCTAGGTTAACTGCGAGTGGGATGGTAGACGATGAACTATCGTACACCAACACCAACAACGAGCCAGAATAGCAAAAAAATTGATCGGAGCCACCCTAGGAGGAGCTATCCCGACCGAAAAACCCTAGCTGGGGGCTATGTTCCAAAAGAAAAGGGTCGACTGCCGACGATGGAAGATTTCCATCGCAGTCTCGCAGACAGAGGCAAAAGGGGAGGCTAGCACCCTAGCATCACACACCTGCGAGGAAGGGAATACATTCTTCCTCGATCTGCGGTGCAGTTTGCGGGTGGAGACAGAACGAAGGACATCCCTCTCCTCCCGATGCCTCCCCTCGATCTCAAGGGGGAAGTCAGTGCCCGCTACGGTAGGGTTTTTCCAAAATCTACGACGAATATTGCAGATCGGAGCAACTGGAACAGGGTCATCCTCCTCCTCGAGGAGCCTAGCCTTGAAGGCCTCCCAGTCGAAGGAGGTGGCGAGGTGGAGAAGAACTTTAGAACGGTTGCTAAGGTTTTGAGGTCTAGAGCGCATTTTTTCCGTGTGTAAGACTGTTTTTATTGAAAGTGTGTAGTGACCCATCAAGAGAGTTGGAATCCCATATTACAGACAAGGGGCACCAACTTAGCGTAAAATTAGATCCACTAACTTAGAATTTAATATAATAAGGCGCTATATATCCAACAACTAGAACATAGTTTCTATATCAATTTGGGGTGATTTTTCCTTGACATGTTACAAATAGTTGAGTGTCGAGGGATGGGATATATATAACCATTTAGATTCATGAACGTTATATTAGGCCAAAGGTCAATGAATTGACATATATATAACCATTTTGAAAACAATGTTACACAAAAACAGGCGTGGTGACGAATTCAACGAGACATTGATTGTGGCATCCTTACTTACTTCCATGGTCATCATCGACTGATCATCTTGAGATCAATGTAAGCCTTGTCTTGGTTATGTTCTGATTCATAACTGTTCTAAGTAGAATTAACTTATTGTTTAATTATTACATCAGGAGAGGAGGAAGGAGGCCAGGAAAAAGTATCCCTTGAGTTATTTACAGGTGAATATTGTTAAGTAGGAATTTTAGTGACTGAATTGAAGCTAAATTTTAAAAAGAAAACATAATTGTAATAATGTCTTACCACAATAAAACTCAAATCTCTTATACTCGTATTATTAATTGAAAAAATTAGATTTAAACTCAAAAATGGTATAGTGGTATTTATACTTCACATATTAACCAATTATCCTTTTTCAAGGCCTTGATCAATTATTTTATGTGCAGTATTTTTTGCCTTTTTCTTTTTTTTATTTACAACATGCACTTTGTATGCGCTTAGCACTAGTATTTAATAACTATAGATGAGGTCTTTTTTTCACAATTCTTAGGATACTTTTAGTAGCTCATATTTAGGAAAGCTACATTTGTAATATTGAGATAGAACGCCGAGCTAGCTTTTGTTAGTAGGTCCCCAACGTGAAGAAAACATATATTTATATGAAAAGCCAGATACAAATGCTTGAGACAAGATGTCTGGTGAAGTTAAATGCACAAACGTTGACTCTAAATAATGTGCAGACTTGAGCATATGAGTTTCCCATTAGGATCCTTAGTGCCTCTTTTTTCCTACAACGACGTGATTGCTAGGGACTTCTTTTTTTTTCTCTTCCTCATACACTGAATTATCGTCATCTACAGTACATGTGATTAGAATTTCTGTGGTCAACTTCTACCACTTGTTCATCTAAAAGACATAAACTATACAAAAATTCAATATGTCGTCTTCAAAATTAAATCCTCTGCCAATGTTAACAATTGGATAACAATGTCAAAATTACGAAATTAAGGGTCTGTTTGGTAAAGCTTCAGCTTTTGAATCTAAGTGTAGAAGCTGACTTCTGGTTAAAAGTTGTCATAACCTAACTTCTGAAAATGTAAAGGAATTAATGTTCCAAAAGCTACATAATTCTAAAAAATTATTAGTATTTGGTAGAACTATTGGACCATCGTATTTTCTCACGAGAAACTATATACTCCGAAGTTATCCAAAAATCTTACTTAGCCTAAATATGACATGGGCAACCATGTGCGCAGACAAATGATATGTCAGTTGTAGTAGGTCACCTGCAACACATCTACTCCTTGTTCATTTATTGTCGAGTATAATTAACAGTCATATTTCTTTCATTATTACTAATATAAAAAAAAAACATAATTTGTCGGTTTTGTTCCAAAACCCTTTCAGGTTTTCTATCGCCATGCAAAGCGCCAAACACGTCGTCGGAATTTTTGCAGACCAGCAGCATAAATTTGGCCGAAGTTGGCATCCGAATTTGCTTGGTACGTACGATTGCCATCTTCCCACGGCTAAAATTCATCCACCCAAGACCACTGCGCACGTTGTCTCATCGATGGGTTGGCTTTTTGTGTTTCTGATGAGAACAAACCCTTACTTACTTCCATGCGGTGGACGGCACTACGTACTCCACGTCCACGTACCCATGAGGATAGGACAGGGATGTAGCAGCGTAGGTTCCGGCGGGTGGGGACGCGTCCATGCTCGGACCGATCTGCTGTTAACGTATCGACTGGTCTCTTCTCGACCTTCACTGTTGGCGTTGGGGCGGGAGGTTGTGATCGACCGTGAGATCTGTCCAATGGTTCCACGCTTCGGTGGTTCAGTGGATAAGAATTTTCTTCACCACATACTGGACGAGCTTATCGGTTCGACGTCACCAAGACATTGGTGTGTTGCTTGTTGGAAGCATTCTTCAACCAAAAGAATAATTTCTGTAGAATTGGTCAAAAGATGATTTGTTTCTATGACCCTTTTTTCCTTTTTCTTTTTTCATCATGTCAAGTTTCGTTTTCGTGCAGCTACAGTGCAGTATTGATGAGAAGAACGACCCAAAACAGCTTCTACTCACACAAACTGACAGAAACTTAACGAACAAAGACATACTTACAGGGAGTGAGCTACTATATATCGTCAGCCTCAGGTTTATCCTCTGTCGCTACCTGATTGTCCACCTTGATGGAGTTCATACTCTTATTAGATGATCAAAGTAGTTGTCACAGGTTTTGGACATCTCGGTTCTTGAGTCTTTGCAAATGTTTTATTTAAGTGTCAGCCTTAAACATTAGACTCTCTTTGAAGGTAGAATAGGAAAACAAGGAATAGAATGAAGCTAGTATATTAGTATTTCGTTAGGATTATTATTCTAATCATATCAAATTATGTTCTTTAAATATATAATATTTTATTTGGAACCATTTTAAAATAGTATTATAAATCATTGTTTTTTTTTATTTTAAAAAAATGATTATTATTTGTCTAAAATAATATAAAAAAGATTTAACAAGTAAATTTCATTTGAAACAATATACAATAATATTTATAACTTAATACTTTTTATCTAAAATTATGTTAAATGATATTTTAGGTATAGAAATTATTTGAGATTATATTAATGATATTTTATAATGTACAATATTTTATATGATACATTAAATAGTTATCGTTAATATATTAAATAGGTATCGTCACTCCACAGCCAAGATGTGCAAATAATATTGGCATAAAGTAGATGGAATAAGTTGTTAAGATAACTTTATTCCACCTTGTCCATGAAATTACTATTTTAGAATAAGAGAAACATAATAGGAATTATTATTCTACATTTATTTAACTCTTCGACCAACCAGATGTAATTTTATTTCCTATTTTGAGTTTATTGTGGATATTATTCCACAACCAAGCAAGCGATTAAAAGATAGGTTTTATGCCATGAATAATAGTCGACTCCTGTTCTTGACTCTTGGGGTTAGATGGGTTATGATGGCCACCACACCACCATTTCCTGCGAGTTGCTTTGCAGTGGCGGGCCGCTAAGATCAGAGGCCTACTTTCCACAATCAATGCTTGTGGTCCAATTTTTCGTATGTGATAAAGATTAGCAAAGATGTTCCTGACGAAAACCATATTTTTCTTGTTAATGTTTAAAAACGTATTGAAAACAACACACAAGTGAATCGAGTGGATCTACGGGACAACATTGGAGGGGCACGGAAAACGTATTGAAAACAAGATTAATGTGGCAACAACACACAAGATTACTGTATTACCAGGTCAAGATACGAGGCGTGTAGGCAAAGATAAATGTATGGAAGGAAGTCCGGATGTGAAGCCAACGACCAAAGATCATGATCGTAAGGATTCCCATATGCCTTGCATCATCAAATACATCTTGTCACCAAGACATATTATTACTTATAAGAGGTCGACCCTCCACCACATGTGTACACGATGCGGATACGATAGCACGAACAACGTTAACAACCAAATATTGCAATGAGTTGTTCGTTCTTGGGGCTCTATTCCTACAAGGACAGATGCTTAGTAACATCTCAACTGAAAACCTATTCATTTTTTTCTTTTGAAATGATAATTAGTTATTGACATCAAAATTTGAATCATGTTAGGAGTTAAGGAGCTAAAATGGTCCCGACCAATTCGACTACTTGAGTTATTTAAGACCTATTCAATTAGAATTTGAACTTAAAGATGTTTTTAGTTATTCCTTAAAGATCATAGGATCATGATTAACACAGTCAATTGTAGTTGATAAAATTAAAAAGAAACCATGGATTAAATTCCAGCATATGGATCTAAGGAATATGGGGTGTGTTTGTGAAAGTGATCATTTTTGTTTAGTACTGCAGCAGGTATTAGTAAAGCATTGAATATCTCACATGGAGCATCATGAGGAAGACCACAGTGCTAGACGAAGATGTCTATTTCTTTCACCTTGAAATATCAAATCTCTGTAATGTGATAAGAACATGATGTGAAGTGGTCATGCTTATATCATGCTGCATGCCTACCATGGCCCATGAAAACCAGGATTCTAGACTTCTAATGGAAGCAATAGAATATTTGTCAAGACTTGAACAGCCTCATTGATGGGGGTAAGTTTCACTATGTGAACCACCACCCAGAGATAAATCCAGTCCAAAATTTGCAAGTCTCATGGAATACTGAGTGCCAGACAAAATATTAGTCAATGTTCATATGACAAACATACAATTTCAAAATAAGAAATATACTCAGATCACATAGATTAACAGGAAATTAATCACAATCTGTTCACATGTAGACTCAGATTGTCGTATGATAGTTATTTAGTTAGAGAACGAGTCCATGTACACCAAATTTTATGTTAAATCATACACCAAAGAACAAGCGAGAAATAGGTACATGTACACCAAATAGTGATAGTTTTATATACACATAATCCTGCACTAAATTGCACACATTTCGTATCAACGTTCGGACCTATGAAAGAAAAGTTGTCATAGATTCCACTAACAATGCACACTTCTTGATGAAGTTATAAGATTCGAGGTGCATGGACCGATTCCGTTTAGTTATTCCATAAAAGCATTGTATTCCCTTCACATGAATGCTTTGGCTTCATAGTGGTAAGCATACGTCTACAGAAGTAATTATCCATGACATTTTTGAGCAATCCAGCGCAAATGGTGTCTTACACTTTCGGAGTGTGGACCAGAGTGTGGATTCCGTTTAGTTATTGCATCAAAGCATCGTATTCCCTAGATATGAATGCTTAGTTTATATTGGTAAGCATTGACTAGATACAAAGAACGTCTTTGTTGATGTGTTTACGTTAATCAATCTATCTACATCTACAGCACTACGTAATGCTTCGGAAACGCCTACAGAATTAAATCAACCATGAGACTGAGAAATCCAGCGCAAATAGTGCGCTTACGCTTCAGGAGTGTCTACCAGTGCGTGCGCGCGCGCGCATGCGAGAAGGAGAGAGATTTGTTTTGAAGGAGTTATAGAATTAAACAATAATTTCATATCGAACTTCGGTCCAACAAAAATAAGAAGTATATCAGACATTAGTAGAAATATCGATGGAAACGTAGTAAATTTACAAAAGTATATGGAAATAGATAAAAAAACTTTAAAATAAACTGAAATAAGTAATAATCTACATCTTAGACTACTTAGATCAACTTCTTTAATATGTATTACATTTAAATACACTGAATGAACTTAATATAAATATCTTGAAGCATAAATAATACGTATTACTTAGATCAACTTCTTCAATATGTATTATATTTAAATACACTGGATGAACTTAATACAAATATCTTGAAACATAAATAATACGTAAAAATGATTAATAAATGTTTAAAAACAAAAATACTTATAAAAGTTACCTCATATATGCTTAACATTTTACTATTTTTTATTTAATTATGAATTTTACTACTTTTTAATGATTTTATAGAATTATTAGGTTAAACCTATGTAATATCAAATTATTAACATCAAAACACACAAAAAAAACCCTAAGACCTATGTATTATTAGGTTAGATCTATGTTATATCAGGATATTAACATCAAAATACAAAAAAAACCTAAAAAAAGCCTAAGATATATGTATTATTAGGTTAAATCTTTGGAATAACAAGTTATTAACGTCAAAATACAAAACAAAACATGGAAAAACCTAAAATTTATGTTTTATTCGAATTATTATTACGATAGATCTACATGAAACGTTCAAAATACAAACAAGAAAAAATGAAAAAAACTAAGATTCTATATAAAAATCAAGTATTATATCTTAAGAAGGGATAAAATTTAAGAGCAATTAAAGAAAAAAGGATTTTTAAGTTTGTAACAATCCACTAGATTGCAAAGGAGTAGAAGAGATACACAGGAAGTCAGGAACTCATAAAAGATAAAAAACAAATGAAAAGGAAGAAACTCTTGTGCAAGTCTGTAGATTTAATGGACATGTCGATCGACATTGTTCAAATTCAATGTAAAAAATACACCGTGTCGATCAACACTCCAACACTCACCAACATGTCTCGAAGTTTGACTCCGACATATGGTATTTTCCAATTTACACTTGTAAATCGTGTCGACCAACTCAAAATCCGACACGTGTCGATGTTTAATTCTATAGGAGTACACCATTGCAGGTTTAGAGCGTTCATAAGTCTTGGCCAAGAATTCAACAAATTAAAAAACAGAAAATCTTGGCTAAACAACTCAAGTTAGCTAACGGTTTCATAAATTTCAATGTCACAACTAGCTACCATTTTAAAAAATATAACTTAAGTTTAAATTCCCAAAGACCATCTGGATAAACAAATATTTTGCAGAAATTATTTTGGAAACAACCAATCCTGACGACTCAAAAAGACATCAAAATGTTTAATTTAATACAAAGGGTAGATCGTCATCTTCAAAATCCAAGTATAAAACAAAGAGCAGGTCATCACCTTCAAAACAGTGACTAGCCATAAAACGCCAGAGGAGCATCCCAAACTGGTGCTCTTTTTAGTGACCACTGAAATTTAGACATTAGAAAGATCATCAGTACCACTGAAATTCAAACAGATTTCCTTGCACCATTACATTTCAGACCAACAGCAGCCATAATAAATTATGCAAGCAGGGTAGAATGAAAAATTGAAGATCTCAAAAAAAAAAATTAACTCTAACAATGCCACGCCAATTTCAAGTAAAGAAATGTGAGTTACATTAGAACCTAATAAGTATACAACAAAAATCCTCCTTGATCAAAAAACACAGTGAGATAGTCACCAACATCTAAATTCTTATGCCATTTAAAAACACATCGAAATTCTTATTAAATTAGTAGAGAAAACTAGTATGGCACTGTCTCTCATAGGTTTAACACCATCAACGTCTTAAAATGGGTCTGGATGGCCGTTTATACAGTTCTCACCCTCAATTGTACAACTTAGACAACCACTTCATAACATTCACCAAAACAGTCAAAAACCATATAAAGTATCTCTCAAGATCTCTACTCGCCAATTCAAATTGAACACTAATTTAATCATACAAAGACTACATAGTTATGGCATGAAGTATGTGATTTGGTCATTGCATTATTCTTGGTCAGACACTAGTAAATGAAGTTACAGAATATGCAAGACATACCAAAATATCGACATGCATTTTACATAGAAAAATAAGTACATCTGCTTGATTTTCAGCTATCCTATTGCAGTTGTTCAATGCCTAAACGAACCACCTTGTCTGAAAATGCCACTGCAATATTCTACGTGCTTTGTTGCCATCACAGTACTCACAAAACACTAATCAAGGTTTAATCCTGTTGCCTTCTCTAAAACTGCATGTGCCTCAATGAACAATACTTATTTTGGGCAAAGACTGCCTTAACTCAATTACATCGGTTTTACAACATGTATCTCTTTACATCCAAGGTTTCATCTTTTGGAGAACAACGACGAACATATTTATTCAATTCTAAAATGAATGTTACACAAGCTTTTAAGAAGAGCATGAAATATTAGGACAGCAACATATCAAGGCTTAAAGCAATCAAAAAATGCCAATTACATGTCCCATATCCAAACGACTATGTTTTCTTAGTTCGGTAGATTATAACAAAGGGTTGATCATCTTAGAGGAATGACAGCTTAACAAATTCATGCCCTCAAATATTCTCATTCACTGCATGGTATGAAGAAAATTTCTCTTAACCAAATCCCTAGGATAAAATCTAGATGGATGGCTCAAAATTGCAAGTGGTCTTCAATGAAGTACAGCCATACACTAAGTACTATTAAGGATAAATCATCAAAGATTGACGAATGAAAAAACTGTCCTTCAGGAGGCACTTAACTGCTTTAGTAAGAATGGTGTGATGCTAAATTACTCCACAGTCCAACGCTCCCCCAAAATAAACCTTCGAGTTCCATCCATCTATACTTGTAGCAACACAATATGTTTCTACATACAACAACAACAATATTCCCCTAGATCCCACTGTGGGATCAGAACTGTGGTGTCAGAACCACGAATTCATCCTCCCTGAAGACAAATCTTTAAATTCCAGCCAAACATGCATCAACAAAAAATATTCCTACATGTACATGAGTATTTGAGGCCCATTAACTTCAGGATAATTAAAAGTTTATTCTTACCGAGAACTCCAACTCCAACTCCAATCTGTGGAGACAGAAGAGGAAGACGTTGACATGTCACAAGATAAAATCTTGTGATGATGATAGCAGTGGAGATAATAGGAATGAGGATTAATGTTGAAGGAAAACATTGAGATCGTTGACTAACATTAAACATGTTTTTTTATGACTCGACATTAAACATGCTAATATTTTAAAACATCTAAAACATTTCTACATGGAATTATGATAATGCTTATGTTGCCTTATGTTAATATATTAAAAGAATGATAATAGTAGATGTATTATGTACATACTGAGTCAATACTTCTATTGTTTGCCAATAAATAATAAGAATAATGAAATCCAAAATTGTCCATTAATCAGCCTTCTAGTCTTACCAGTGACCAGTTGCGTCAGGTCTCGTCCAATTGACGCAGACTAGCCGATTTGACGAACTTGCTTGTATCCCTCAATGTGGTGTCAGAAACATGAAAACGTCCTCTCCATTTATTTCTATCCATGGCTACTTTCTCTATTAAATTATTCCTCCTCGGTTTCCGTTTTTAGTTTAAGTCTAACCATGTAATTTATGCCTTCCACTACCTCTTCTACTTTCATTAACATTAAATTCTTCCTTTCTAGAACGAACACTTAAGAGTATTGTCTGAATATGGTCGAACCACAACCTAAGACGATTATCTCTCATTTTACTTCAAGTGGTGCTGCTTTCCCTAATTATGAATGAATTGATTTCCCAACTTATCTCTCAGAGTATCCCCGTTCATCCATCTCAACATCCTCATTTCAGCTATACTTACCTTTTGAACATGTTCTTTATTTACTACCCAACATTCTGTAGCAGCATATTTCATCGTATTGATTCCACATAAGAAGAACGAATGTTACTCTAAAATTACAATTTCTCATTCAATATTCATGTGAAGAAAATGTCGATTTGTTGTTAAAGCAGCAAACTTTGGTTTTTCGTTAAACATAACTTCCTCCCGCAGATAATCAAACCAAAGCCCTAGAACTGAAGTGAACCACATGTACAAAGAGCAATACACCTTCTAATTTACTTCAAGAGAAAACAACAAAGACCAAAGCTATGAGCACACGAACCTCATCTTCTTGGCAAGAAGCGTCTTCAGAGTCCGGAACAGCTCCTGGTTACGGATCCTGTACTCGATCTTCCTCCGATTGACATACTTCCGGGTGGAATCCTTCACGTGGTGGTCGCACATCCACCGGTCGAAGTAGGCCTTCTTCCTGATTAGGGACTCCATCCCGCTGTCCCTCATCTTCCGGCCCAACTGCTGCAGCGCTACCTCCACGTTCCCGTTGTAGACCTTCACCATGATCTCCCTCAGCTGCTGCTGCTGTCCGGGGTGGGGCTGCCCTAGAAGGCTCCCGCCACCCCCCCGTGGGAGGCTGCTAGGGCCACGGGAGGAGAGGAAGGAAGAAAGAGTTCGTGTGACGCGGTTCATTGGTGATGCGGGAAGCCGAGGAGGTAAGGAAGAAGAAGAACAAGAAGAAGAAGAAATGGAGGTGGAAGGTCTAGACTTTTGGGATTTTACTTTTGATAATAAACTAGTAACGGACAAAAGAAGTTTTATTGCTCAAGTTTCCGATGGATCTACTTACACTTATCATCAGTTTTCATGTGGATCCAATTGCCTCCAAACGTTACATTATTAGATACGACGACATGTAAAATCCAAATGATGTTGTTGGAGTTTGACATCTAGTATGTTTGAGCTGCGTTTGAATGTCGTGTTTGAACTTTGGGTTTCAAATCCTCTATCTTACAAGGGTGAACATGGTAGTAGTTTGACCTTTAGGTTTCAAATCCTCTAATTTACAAGTGATGGGTGAACATAGTAGTAGTGTCAATATGCTTAACGTAATTCTCTACTCTTATCTATATTCATAAATTAACATTCTTACCCATAACTATATATTATCTACTTAGAATATCCATTTCTTATTAAAATATCCATTTCTACACAGATAATGGATAATGGATGGTAAATGAGTAAAAAATTTCTTATTCTTAAAATACATATAATAAATAATTTATTTCTTATATGTAACTCAAATTCATAAATATTACTTGCAAATGCCATAAAAATAATAATTTAATAAATATTATAAATAATAACATATTTAAATAAAATAAACACAATTCAACGATATTCAAAATTAAACTTTAATGTCTATACTTTAACCTTCTTTTTTAACTTTCTTTTTAACAAATCATAATCAATATGTGTATATAATATAAATCTCAGATAAATAATAAACTAAGTAAAAAATATAACCATTAAGCGCATATGACATAACAAATACATAAAAAATATTATAACTTAAATAGATAAAACGAATAAACTCCATATGACATAAAACGAATAAACTCCTGCCTTCGACGACATCCACTCCTCCAGCCGCCAGCTCCTGCCTTCGACGACATCCCCTCCAGCCGCCTAAACCTGTCGCACGCTCCTGCCGCCGGACCGTGTGGAGGAGGGCCGTCGGTGACCACCTCCGCCGCCACTCCTACCGCCCATCGAACCACCAAAACCATCAGCAACGGCACTCGGTGTGTTGGACGGCATCTGCAACTCTAGATTGGGAGTGGAGATAGTGCACGGCCACGCTCTGGCTGTGCCATTGCTGATGAAGAAGATGTTCAACAAGTCTGGAAGAGGCGTTCCAGGTGGGCGTTTCCAAAAGTTGTTGTTGCTGTTGCAGGTTGGATGTGGGGAGAAGACAAAGGATTAAAATTTTTGAACAGATTGTATGGATTAAAAGTGAAATATTTACGATTTTTATTGTATCAATTTAGTTTTGTGTTACAGTTTGTGGTCCAAAACAGTAATACTAATGTAATAATGTAATTTTGTCGTAAGAATTTAGTTTCGTGTTACTGTTTCGTAATTATTTCATTTATACAGTAATTGTGTTGTTGTATCGTTGTTGTAACAATTTAGTTTCGTGTTACTGATTTCAAAAATATATAACATTGTTTGATAATATAGAACAATAACAAAATAGTAATCGTACCACTAAAAATATGTACTGAATGAAATCGTAAAACAATTTGAATTCGAATATAAAGTTATGGAATAATAAAATCGTAATACGATTCATTAATACTAAACTGAATGTAAAAAAAACACTAAATTAATATTTAAAAATTTATTATAAAAAAAATTATCATATTCATCAGCTTCAATAAAAATAATACAAAAAATAAAAATTAAATAAATATTAAAAACAATTAAAAAAATATAATTTTTTGATAAGAAATTAAAACTTTCCTAATAAAACTACATTAATAACTAATGAAAAGAAAAAATTTTATTAATAAATTTACAAGTAGGGACCACATGCAATAACTACCACACTTAAATTTAATTTAATAAAAAATTGAAAAAAAAATTCCCTCCAACAAAAAACCACTAGTAGTTTTATCTCAAAAAAAGTAGTTCTTCCCTCAAAATAGCTAATTTGAGGAAGGATGCAACTGAACTGGCTCATATATATATATATATATATAT
>JAMKQA010034461.1:0-15332 GCA_024699735.1 Posidonia australis | reverse complement strand
AGCTGGACCAGTGAAACTTTTCTGGAAAAGGCGAATAAGAAGTCGCTCGTTCGCCTAAGGCTGAGCAAGATCACCGCAATACGCCTTGAGATGTGAAATAGGGCAGCCTTTCCCATCATATTTCTACAATTCTAGGATATGGAAGTTCAGGAGGAGTAACGCCTCTGGGAAATAGTAGAGGTCTCGAAAAGAGAAAGACTGGTGGACCCAGCCCTGCACTTGTCGAAGAGCTTTCTCCAGGTCATTCATCCAGGCGAAAAGTGCATTGGGAATCACTGTTGACATTGAGTGTGCAGCCAGGGCGTGTCCCGCGTATGCTGTGTCTATGGCACCCATGTGCTCCTCCAGATCTACCATCTCGCCACTTGGTGCTGTAGCGTGATGACCAGCATACCCGTGTGTGTGTGCTAGTGGTCGTGTGCATGCTGAGGCCTGAACCAGATGCAAATGTATTGAAATGTTATGTTGTGCGGTGCATGTAGTTGTGTGTGGGAGCAGCTGCTGCTGAACCGGTATGGTCGGGTTCATAGGCCGATGTAGTCCCACTAGCCCAAGTGGCTGACCACCAGTCGAAGGAGGAATATGTTGTGCATGCTGTGGATATAATGCTATAGGTAGAGTGGCTACGCCCGTTGTAGGGACAGTGGGAAGCTGTGGCGACAGCTGCAGTGGTGGAGTGACTGGTGCTACATGAAGTGCCTGAGCAGGTGGAACAGGATCCTCAGGAACTGGACAGACAGACGCAGTCAAAGTGGGATCCAAGGAGAAAGCCATGTTTTGCAACCTCTGTGCAAGGGCCAGAAGTTGCTGAGACTTTACAGTGGTAGAACCATCGGTAGCGGTATCAAGGACTGGAAGATCAAGCGACAGGGATGTCATAGGGGCCTGGAGGCTCAAAGATGCTGCAGACAAATTCCTATTGAAGAGACAATCGCAGCCAACTGGGTATCAAATGAATGAGGGTCAATAGAAGGACTGGGCACCGTCAGATCAGATGCCCTGGAAGTTGTCATGGTAACTGCCTCCGTTGTAGGCTCCAAACCAATAAAGGTCTGCTAGTGTCTCGAAATCAGAGGGCGAGGAGCTCCAGGTGCCGGGAAGAAGCCACCATGGAGCGATGAAGGAACAAGTGATAACAAGGCAAAAAAGGGAGGAGGGGCAGAAACAGGAATCCCCTCCAAAATAGCTGATGTAGAGATCTCAGAAGCTCACAGGGCCATGATGGACCGCGAACGCTTGCTGGGCAAAGATGGACCACGAGCGGTTGAGGACACGGCTGCGATTGCAAATAAAAGGACGACGCTTACGAGGAGCTATCGTCGGAAATGACAAATAGCTCGGGAAGAACCTAAAGTGTTAGTAGAAAAGAGAGAGAGAAAAAATATGAAGACAAGAGAACACAAGAAAATAAGTTAGCTATGCAATTGTTTGTTAGGGTGGCATGAAGGCACACATGCACATGAATGCTACTAACATGCTCTCTCTCACCATGCATGTCCCACATGGAGCTGACCACGTGGAACGCACTCATGGGTTTGGGTTTTTCAACTATGGTCAGAAAGTATGGTCCCCGTTCTAAATCCTAGCCAAAGCGTAGGCAGTGAACGGGTGGTGCGTTGGTGGCCTCGTCTCCTGCAGTAGCAAGGAGCTGTACCCTCTACTAGCACTGACACGACCCCGAACAAGGGGGTACAAACTAACAACACGCTCTACGCCAAAGCTATAGAACAGGCTTGTAGGATCGTCCTTCGCAAACTATGGGTAGACCGAGAGGAGAAGATGCATGCCCTATATGATCAAATATGCGATATGCCTTGGTGTCTTTTACTTGTGTTTTATTAAACCAGAGGGGATTATGAGCATTTATCTCTAGTTATGCCTTATTAATTGTTTGTCTGAGTTTATGTGTTTTATTTTAACCAGATAGGGAGGCAAACATGTCTCTACTCTCCTAATCATGGCAAATTTGGAATGAAGGGGAAAAAACACACAATTATGGCATCCAAAAGTCAGACAAAAGGCGTAAACAAGGCATGTGCTTGTGTAGTGCTCAAGTAGGTGAATAAAAGCAAGTATCGACATACAAAGCATGAATTAGGTCATGTGCATGTGCGGTGGCATAGCAATAGTGTAAAGTAGGCTAAAAAAAGGCATGTCCAGTCAAATATATACAAGCAACAGAACAAGCAAGCAAGCATAATGTAAACAGACCACATACAAGTAAGGAAACCAGAACGAAAGCTAGAATCTGGTTATCCCCAGCAGAGTTGCTTGTTCTTTTGACCATGCCGGTGGAACCCTTGCGCGGCTTTCCTACTACCGGGTGTGTGGAAACACACGAGGAGATCCGATACGGTTACGGCGAAGATGGTGAATCCGGAGGAAGAGACTAGACCCAGAAACACCAAGGGAAGATAAAAAGGATAAGGAAAGGAGTCGCCACCTAGTCTTTTAATGGAAAGACAAGGAAAGCCAAAAAACACATGAAAATCTGGGAAGCAAACAAGATGCAGAATGTATGTGTGTGCTCCGTGCCTAATGGATAATGCTCAAATGAATGCGGGCCAGAGAAAGGGTAAGGATTCTGGTTACGCATGGGGAAGATGTTAGGCACCCCCATGTGCCCTAGAAAACTCCGTCTTTGTAGGTTTCCTACTGTCAATGGTGTAATGAATGTATGCTTGCTTATTCTATATGCTCATGCATGAAGATGATTGAAAACATGCCAAATCAAAGTAAAGAAATGAAATAAAGGGAAAAAGTTAATCCGAGGGTCAAATGTAGGCATTGAGAATGCCACTTTACTGTACGCCCTTTGGGCGATGAGGAAAATTGTGAAAATCGAGAAATTCTCGGAAAGCGTCTCACAAATCAACAGAAATTTGGATAAATTCCGAGAAAATCAAAAAGGGGAAAATAATCCTCATTTCGTGACCATGTCGGCTTTGTGAAGTCTTTTACTGTACGCCCTCAGGCGATAGAAAACCAAAACAAATCTAAAGGCGAAAACCATGACAAATCTGGGAAACGACGAGAAAACCAATCTCGGAACAAGCTAGAAAAGCGTGTGCAAAGCAAGGAAGGAAAGGCAAGAAAACTTGTGTGGAAAGATGTGAAAAAATGTGCAAAATGCAAGTGTGAGTGCAAATAACGAAAATTCCTAGGGTCTTTGTGGAAAAAGCCCAAATTTTGATTAAAACTGATATTTTGAAACCCAAATCATCAAAAATACATAGGAAAACACATTCTATGCAATTATGAGGAAATCTAGGGCCAAATGTGCATCCCTAGTCAAAAAGAAGCTTCTAAGGGGCCAAAATGCAATTTTACCACTAAAACATGCATTTAAAACAATTCAGTGGAAATTCAGGGTAAAAATGCAAGAAAAAAGGATTCAGAAAAGATCCAGGTTGTTTTAGGGGCAAAATGGTCATTTTACCATTGAAAACAGGCAATCAGAATAATTACAATAAAGTATGAGGGCTAAATTGCAAAATAACTAGAAAAAAGAACTTTCAGAAAGATTCCAAGGAAACCTAGGGTGTTCTATGCAATCTGCCTGAAACAAAATTCATTTTATAAACTCTAGAGGGCTTTTATTAAAGTTTTAAACTCAGATAACATTATTTTAAATGTTCAGGGTAAAACATGTAATATTTTCAGTTAAAACTTTCAGGGTAGAATGACCTAAATGTAATAAAAGGACCTAAAAGTAAGATCAAAAGGACTTAAATTTAAGAAGAATTTAAACTTTTGAATTTTATTAAAAGAAAATGTTGTAAGAGTTTTTTATTTAATAAAAAGAAACGACGGCGCCGGCGACAGAGCTCCGTCACCGACGGCCGTCAGAGGAGACTAAAGAGGCCTATCTGCGATCTGATCTAAGATCAGACCCCACAGGAAGTGAGAGGGGAGAAGAAGAGGGGGATTCGTCAGATCCGATCAGGAATCAGACGGTGGGAATAGTATCCCCACCTCCTCTAGCGTTGCGGAACTCCGACGACGGTGACGGGGAAGATGACTCCTCCAGAGGTTGAGGCGCGGCGATTCTGAGCTCTGGGATGCTTCGGGGTGTTTCCTCGCTTCCTCTGGTGCAGAGTGGAGGTTGATGAAGTGGCGGGAAAGGCTGCCTGTCGTCGCCGTGACCTCCTCCGACGGGCGACGCTGTTGTGGTGATCCAGAGCTTGTGGCACGATCTTGGAAGCTCCAGAGACCTCGCGGGACATGACGAAGTGTTGCTGGAGCATCTGTGGTGTGCAGAGCGGCGGGAAGCACGTGCTCCTCCTCTAGAGGGGTCGTCTTCTCCGGCGACGGCTGCTTTGGGTGCGTTCTCCGACGATCAACGTGCTGGCTACTTGGAGCGATGGAGCGGCGATCCGATGGGCTATGGAGCACTAGGGAGACCAGAGAAGGTGCAGAAAGTGATCGGGGATCCAGGACACTTCCTGGATTGCCCCCCCCACCTCTGTCGCCGAAGAACGGTGACAGCGGGGCACGATGGAGTTCCTTTGGCCAAGGGATCACTCTGGATCCCTTGGAGCAACTCCAGGAAGATGGAAAGGTCTGGAGGACTAAGAATTCTAGCAATCAGGAAGGATCAGAGAAGTGTACCTGGTTGGTGACGTCTCGTCGAAGCTCTAGAAACGGCTGCTTCCCTCTTCCGCAACGGCTCTGGCACTGGAATTCTCTCGTTCTCATCTCTCAACTCTCTCGTGTGTTCCCCCATTTTTTTAAAATCAGGCCTCGACCCCCCTTTTATAGGTGAGCAAACCCGACGACCCACTCCGACAGGAAGCACCATTGCGTAACAAAACCCATAACTAACTACCAAACCCACTAACTGGTCCTGTAATAGCCACCTTGTGCTCCACCCTGTCCCTTGCTCGCTGACAAGATGATCGGCGATCCAGGCCTCTCCGGTGACCCATCCAACAGCTGAAGATGCTTCGGTGGCTTACGGGATCAACAATGAGATGGGTTGGTGCTGAGCTTAATGAGGATGACTAACTGAGTTGAATTCGTGAGGAATTAAGAAAGAGAAAATGGGTTCAATGAGGAAGGAGGAAGAAGACTATAATATTTGTATATTTTTGGTAGAAAAACAATAGTAAATGAAGAAAAGAAAAATGAATATGGTGTTGGGTTGAAACAATATAGGGAGGAATTATTTATGGTAGGCCTTCATGGGCTTTGGGCTCAATTTGGGCCCAATGGGCCTTGTGGTTAAATGGGCCTAAACAAGTCTTGAGGGCCCAAGTGAGCTCAGTTAGGGTTTAATGGGCCTACGTGGGCCTTCATGGGCCCAAGTGGGCTTCCATGAATTAAATGGGCCCAACGAGGGTTAGAGCTCAGCCACCACATCTCCATCCTGCAAAATCAAAAAATTGGGGTGTCTACAAAAGGGAAAAAGTTAATCTGAGAGACAAATGTAGGCATTGAGAATGCAGCTTTACTGTACACTCGTGGGCGATAAGGAAAATCGAGAAATTCTCGGAAAGTGTCTCACAAATCAGCAGAAACTCGAAGAAATCCGAGAAAATCAAATTGGGAAAATAATCCTCGTTCGAGACAATGTCGTCATTGTTAAGCCTGTTAATGTACGCCCTAGGGCGATGAAAAGCTAAATCAAGTCAAGAACGCAAAAATCGGAAGAAATCTGGGAAACGATGAGTAAACCAAGCTTGAAGTGAGCTAGGAATGCAGGCGCAACGCAAGGAAGAAAATGCCAGAAAATATGCATGAAAAAGTGCGACAAAAAGTGCAGAATGCATGCAAGAGTGTGAAAATGAAAATTCCAGGGGACTTTGTGCAAAAAACCCAAATTTTGAAATAAAACTGAAATTATGAAGCTAAGTCATCAAAAATACATAGAAAAACACATTTCATGTAGTTTAGAAGAAATCTGGGGTCAAATGTACAAAACTGTGCATTTCTAGTTAAATTGAAGGTTCCTATGGTTTAAAATGCAATTAAACAAGAGAAACATGCATTCGAAAGAGCTTTAGAAAAGTTCTGGGGCTAAAATGCAATTTAACTAGAGAAATATGCATTCAGAACAATTTCAGAAAAGTTCAGGGGCTAAAATGCAATTTAACAAGAGAAATATGCATTCATAAGAGTTTAAGAAAAGTTCAGGGTCCTTTATGCAAAAATGGTGGATTAAAATGCATGAAAAGAAACTCTGGGGGTTTTTATCAAATTTTTAAACATGGAAAACATTATTAGGAAAACATAGGGGGCACATTGCAATATTTTCAGTTAAAACTTTATTCAAACGATTTAATAAAAATGCAAGGACCAATTTGTAAGAGAAAAGGACCTATTTGTAAGGAAAAAGGACCTATTTGAAAGTTAACAAAAGTTATAGAAGCTTTATTAAAAGAAAATTACATTTTTATTTTTTAAAGAAGAAAAAGAAACGGCGGATGCCGGCCACGGAGCCTCGCCGTCGACGACCACTAGAGATGCCTCTCTAGAACATCCCAAGGCCTGATCAGAGATCAGAGGGCATAGTAAGCAAGAGGGGAGGAGAAGAATGGGGTCTGACAGTGTGGATGGAGCATCATATGGCCTAAGGTGGCTGTCCATCCCCGTCACAGTCAAGACGTCTTTGGCGACGATGCTGGAGAAGGAGAAGACTCTAGAGGTAGCGGTGCAGCGATTCGAGGCTCCAGGAAGGTCGACGGTGTAGAGAGGAAGATTCCCCACTGATCCAGAGGGTGCTTCGATGTGCGGGACTCCTGATCGAGCTCCGACCACATGTCATCTCCATCGACGACGGTAACAACTTCTGGTAGCGTCGGGGGGCACTAGGAGAGTGGGATGTCACTCTTGGTGGCTTCGGTGTGCTGGTGGTAGGCCTTGGAGTGATCCTGGATGATTGAAGAGGCGCGGCGGGGTTGGAGGCACGGGTTCTGTTGTAGTGAGCAGTCGTCTTCTCCGACAACGGCAGCGTGGCGCGACTCCGACGATCTTCTAGTGGAGGCTCCGGGAGGCAGCGAAACGGTGTTTCGACGAGCGAAGAAGCAAGAGGGAGGCCAGGAGAGGCAGACCTAAGGTTCTTGGACCAGGGACAAGCCTTGGACCAGCACCCCCACCTAGGTTGCTAGAAAATGACTCTGGCGAGGCCTAGGGGCTGATTCCGACCTAAGGAGGCCTCTAGCCCTGTTGGAATCGACCAAGGAAGACAGAGGTTGTCCTAGGGAACTATTTCTAATAGGAATTGAGGTCAGTAGGGTGTGTACCTAGCCTAGCAATGTGTTTGGATGGTCGGAGCTCACCGGAGGCCACTGGAGCTCACCGGAGATGGCTGAGAACTCTGGTTTCTCACCTCCATGAGCTTTCTCTCTCTTCCAGGAACTCTCTGGTTGGGAGGAAAAAGGTTTGGGGAGCTCTCCTCTCTCAATTTTTGCAAAAATGCCAAAAGTCCCAAAAGTCCTTTTCTACTTGCAAAAGGGGCTATATATAGGTTTGGCTAGTTGTTATGGCTAGAGTGGAAGGTGGTTATGGTGCTTAAGAAGTGGTGGGAAGTGGTTATGTTTGTTGGAGAGAAATGGGAAGTAGTTATGTTTGTTGGAGAGAGGTGGGAAGTAGTCATCTTCGTTGGAGAGAGGTGGGAAGTAGTTATGTTTGTTGGATAGAGGTGGGAAGTAGTTATGTTTGTTGGAGAGAAGTGGTAAGTAGTTATGTTTGTTTTGGTTGTCACATGGGTTTGTTAGATTAGTTAGGATGTAGTGGAAGTTAGTTAAGTAGTTGAGGTTTGACTTTAGGGTTTGGGGCTTGTCTTATGGCTTAAGGTTTGACTTAGAATTTGTCCTAGGTTTTAAGGTTACGATTATGGTTTTGAATTTAATTTACATCCTAATCTAGGGTTTAATTTTTGGATTAGGGTTTAACCTAGGTTTTAGGGTTTATTGGTATTTTAGGGTTTTGTTTTGTTTTCAGACTTTTTAGAGCCCAGTTAGGGTTTTGTATGGTGCGCCAGATAGGTGTGCCTGTCTGGTGTGCCAGATAGGTGCGCCTGCCTTGGTGGTTGTTGGAGTGAGGAGTGGCTACTGTGTTTGGCATATTTGCAAGCATATTGGGGTGTCTATAGATGCCCCTCCCTGAGCGAGGTCGGAGGAAGAATGGAACATAGACCGACACTCAGGGTTGATAGAGACACCCCACCCCTTCTCACAAGGAAAAGAGATCAGGAGAAGGAGGATCATCACTCAGAGTTGATGAAGATGCCCTATCTGAAGCTGTAAGAAAGAATCAGTTAACGGCAACTAGCTACCAGTTGGTGAATGCACCAGAGGTCCCATTGCCATAGCCGTAGCCAACATCACAAAAAATCGATACCAATGACAAATACCGACAAGTTGATGACCAATCAGCTCCTAAAAGACATGACTGGTTATCACACTTGTCGAGAAAAAACGTCAGACAAGACTCATGGTGCTTGCTGACTGAAAAGTGATTGGTTACGGAAGTCATCCGAGTAGTTCGGTCTACTAGCCCAAAAGGAAGGAAGAAACAAGGAGAGTGGGGAATCCATCAGGCATCACAGGGATTGCCCATGTAGTTCGGGATACCAACCCGAGAAGGACTTAACACAAGATTTAAAGAAAACACCTGGTAAAAGAAGACAAAGCAGAAAAGCGAATCAGCCAACAGAGAAGCAAGAGGAGCTGGTTCGGAAAAAGGACAAACGAACATATCCTCCGAGAAGCAGGTGGTGATGGTTCAGAAACCAAAAAAGCGAACACGCCATCCGAGAGGCAGTCGGTGACGGTTCAGAGGGAGGACAACCGAACACATCATCCGAGAAGTAGGTAGTGATGGTTCGGAGACCTAAAAAGCGGACTCACCAACAGAGAGGCAATCGGTAACAGTCCATAGGGAGGACAACCGAACACATCATCCGAGAAGCAGGCGGTGATGGTTCAGAAATCCGAAAAGCAGACACGCCAACCGAGAGGCAATTGGTGACGGTCCAGAAGGAGGACAACCGAACACATCATCCGAGAAGCAGGCTGTTATGGTTCGGAAATCCAAAAGACAGACACGCCAACCGAGGGGCAGTCGGTGAAGGTCCAGAGGGAGGACAACCGAATGCATCATCCGAGAAGTAGGCGGTGATGGTTCGGAGATCCAAAAAGCGAACACGCCAACCGAGATGTAGTCAGTGACAATCCAGAAGGAGGACAACCGAACACATCGTCCAAGAAGTAGGCGATGATGGTTGGGAAATCCGGAAAGCGAACACGCCAAACGAGAAGCAGTCGGTGATGGTCCAGAGGGAGGACAATGGAACACATCATCCGAGAAGCAGGTTGTGATGGTTCGGAGATCCAAAAAGTGAACACACCAAACAAGAGGTAGCCGATGGCGGTCCAGAGGGAGGACAACCGAACACATCATTCAAGAAGCCGGTGGTAATGTTTCGGAAATCCGAAAAGGGAACACGCCAACCGAGAGGCAGTCACTAAAGGTTCTGAGGGAGGACAACCGAACACATCATCCTAGAAGCAGGTGGTGATGGTTTGGAAACCAGAAAAGCGAACACGCCACCCGAGAGGCAGTCGGTGGCGGTTCAGAGGGAGGACAACCGAACAACCGAACACATCATCCGAGAAGCAGTCGATGATGGTTCGGAAAACAGAAAAGCAAACGTGCCAATCGAGAGGCAGTCGGTGACGGTTCAAAGTGAGGACAACCGAACACATCATCCATGAAGCAGGCGGTGATGGTTCGGAAACCTAAAAAGCGAACATGCCAATCGAGAGGCAGTCGATCACGGTTCAGAGGGAGGACAACCGAACGCATCATCCGAGAAGCAGGCGGTGATGGTTCGGAGAACCAAAAAGCAGACATGCCAACCAAGAGGCAGTCGGTGACGGTTCAGAAGGAGGACAACCGAACACATCATCCAAGAAGTAGGCGGTGATGGTTCGAAAATCCAAAAAGTGGACATGCCAACCAAGAGGCAGTCGGTTATAGTTCCTAAGGAGGACAACCAAACACATTATCCGAGAAGCATGTGGTGATGGTTTGGAAATCCGACAAGCGAACACGCTAACCGAGAGGCAGTCGGTGACTGTCCAAGGGAAGGACAACTGAACACATCATCTGAGAAGCAGGCGGTGATGGTTCGGAAATCCGAAAAGTGAACACACCAACTGAGAGGCAGCCGGTGGCAATCCAGAAGGAGGACAACCGATTACATCATCCGAGAAGCAGGCGGTGATGTTTCAAAATTCTGAAAAGCAGACACGCCAACCGAGAGGAAGTCATTGACGGTCTAGAGGGTGGACAACCAAACACATCATCCGTGAAGTAGGCGGTGCTATTTTGGAGATCCAAAAAGCAGACACGCCAACCGAGAGGCAGTCGGTGACGGTCCATGGGGAGGACAATCGAACACATCATCCGAGAAGCAGGCAGTGATGGTTCGGAAATCCAAAATGCGAACACACCAACCGAGAGGTAGTTGGTGATGGTCCAGAAGGAGGACAACCAAACACATCATCCGAGAAGCAAGCAGTGATGGTTCGAAGATCTGAAGAGCGGACACGCCAACCGAGAGGCAGTCAGTGACGATCCATAGGATGGACAACCAAAGACATCATCCGAGAAGTAGGCGGTGATGGTTCAGAGATCCGAAAAGCGGACACACCAATCAAGATGCAGTCGATGACGGTCTAAAGGATGGACAACCAAACACATCATCCGGGAAGCAGGCGGTGATGGTTCGGAGATCCGAAAAGCGAACACACCAACCGAGAGGTAGTCGGTGATGATCCAAAGGGAGGACAACCGAACACATCATCTGAGAAGCAAGCTGTGATGGTTCGAAAATCCAGAAAGCTAACACGCCAATCAAGAGGCAGTCAGTGACGGTTCATAAGGAAAGATACAAAGTGGGCAAATGACATAAAACCGATATTCGGAGAACAATACAAAAAGGCAACTAACATGCCCCTGGTATCGGGAAGCTAAGGATGTTGCTGATAGAAGGGAACAGAGGAATGCTGGGGGGTCCAGATAACTGGTTTTGCCAATAGATGTTCGCCATGGAGATCTTATTCAAGTACCAATGCACCCTAGATCATCACTGCTGTGGGGAACATCAGATGGAACAACTTGGGATCTGTTGTCTATGCCAAATGCCATTGCAAATTTAGAGTGTTTGTGACATACCAAAGACACCCCAAATCTGATGCTTAACTCGCTGCAATGTTCTGCTGTAGTTGTCATTTTGTAGGAGCCACTATATAATGAATGTCACTTCACTACGAGAATGTGCACCTGACCATCGTTTGGACAATAATTTGCACCAAGTGTTCTCAAGATAGTCCTCCTTTCCACAAAGCAGCTTACATGCCCTTGGTCGAAGGCTCTAGTTCAGTTACATAGAAAGTTGATCTTCTGTCAGGCGCATGATATGTGACTTTCGACCAAGGAACAGCTGACATGCCCCTGGTCAAAGATTCTGGTTCAATTACAATGTAGTTGGTGCACTATCTGTGTCTTTTGACCAAAAAGCAGCTGACATGCCCCTAGTCAAAGACTCTTGTTCAATTTCAATGTAGCTGGGCTTTAAATCACAAATGAACTCAAACCCTAGTTTAGTTCCAAAGCCAAGGAATGCCAAACCCAATAGCAAATGATTTGAGCCGTGATCCAGGGCCATGCAGGCGCACCTATATGGCACACCATATAGGCACACCTCTCTAGCGCACCTATCTGGTGCACCTGTCTAGCGCACTAGACAGCTGCAATGGACATATGCACCTGGCTGGTTCCCTCATCACGACCGTCGATCGCTGTCGGTGCTTGGGCAGGTAGTGGGGTGCGTGGGGGACAGTATGGTTGTTGCAAGTGGTTAGTCTGTTAGGAGGCTTCTTAGTTTGTTACAGAGTTGGTTAGTTGTTAGGATTTTGTTGAGTTTGTTACAGGTTGTTACAGTCATTGGAACTTCACCTATAAAAGGGACGGTAGTGTGAAGTGTGAAAAAAGAAGAAGAAGAGAGTGACAGAGAAGGGGAGGAGGATATAGAGAGAATTCCAGGAAGAGAGAGGAGGATTGCGGAGGTGAGAAACTAGAGTCTTCAGTCACTCACTACAAGAAAATCTACAATTAGCGAGGAAAATATTCCTCGCTATGACCTCGCAAATTCCTCACAAAATCCTCGTTACAAAGCTTAACGAGGACGTAGCGAGAAATAATTATCCTCGTAGCTATGTAACTCGTTAAATCAATTTTGTCAGGATATATCCTGGCAATGTGCTCATGTAAATTTAGCGAGGATATTACGAGGAAATATTTCCTCGTAATGTCCTTATTAGATCCTCATAAGTCCTCGGTAAATGCTCACTAAATATCATGAGATTGTATCGTCGTTCCAGTTTTAGTAACGAAATTGCGAGTATATAACGCAGACATTCCCTTGCAAATTGCTCGCTAAATATCGTTATGTTTGCGAGCATATAACGAGGAAATGTCCTCGCTATGTCCTCGCTAATACTGGGCAGTTAAAAAAAAAATACAATACATTATAGAATTGACATTCAAATACCTGGTAAAATGACATTCAAATACATTCACAAGTACATTATTCATACACATATACATATTTTATAAAAAAAAAATTTCATTCGATTATACATCATAAGATTTTACAAATTCAATGTTTTTACAAAAAAGTAGCTAATACAACATTGAAATATCTTAATACAGGTCGTTAAATATAATACAAGGCAAAACAATAAATTACATATCACTTTCTTTGGGAACCAACTTGATTTCCTTTACCTTTAGAGGATGATGCATGGATAGAGCGACAACGACGTCTATACACCTCGAAATCATCCTCATCATCACTTGCCAAATCTTCTTCATGCTCGGTGATATATCTTCTGATTATAAAAAACAAACATAATATATATTGTAATGAACAATGATTAAATTATAATATTGAATTCAACCTGACAATTTATATATATCAAAAATTATAAAAGTAAATCAAATTTTACCTTATAAGTCGATCCTCCAAAGCATGTATTTCATCTCTTATTTCATTCCTTACTTCAATCCTTATTTCATTCCTTATTTCTAAGCGTATGTCGGCTTTGAAACTCTCTAATGTAGTTGCCATCTGTGACAAGTGAGAACTGAAGTACTCCGAATCAAATGAAGCTTGAGGCGTAGGACGATACTGCCCAGTAGAAGCCGCGGAATAACCAATAGTCGTATCTTCTGAGTAGTATGGATCCAAACCACCCAAGGCTTGCTTTCTTGATGAACTACCCACATTCCTTTCCATTGAAACTTGCTTCCAAAATTTCTTGTCAAAGGCTGGGTGTTAATCGACATTGTCTCCATATTTTTCTTGATACAAGAAGGTGTACCTATCCTGTATAAATAAACACAAAAAATTAGTTAAAGATAATATAAAATATAAATGCATATTATTAAAATAACTTTAATTATAATCATTATTACTTACAAGTACATCCTTGGCAGTTTGGGTTGACCAAACTTGCTCTGACCGACTAGTGTGGGATGCAATCCACCACTCTGCCACTGTAGGTTCCCTACATAATTTAGTGGCCTACAACACAAGTAAAAAGAGAACTGATACAAGACATTCCAATACTAACATTTGTTGACATCCAAATGAAAACATGGTATTCCATCTGTAACTAAACTACGAAAGCCAACATTTCTGAAAGAAGAAACCAGTAAAACTAAGTAATGGAAAACGTGTAAGTACACCAATGATTAAGAAAAAATCTAAATCCAACTATTGGTTAGAAAGTCCAGAAAATCTAAGTAGAAAAGGAACTCAGGATTTGTTCTCTGTAAAGAGTTAGTCAAAACTACAAGCGAAACTTCAAAGTAATTAGTTGTAATCAAACAATTTTAGTATTGACATTTGTCTAGTGCTACGTCAACTAGCAAAAACTAATTCTCACCCTTTGAATGGTTGATAGTCAAAAAATAATTAACTCAATAAATTAATACTTATTTATTTTACAGAAATTTCCATGTGATGTGCATAGCATTTCCTCAACAAAAACAAATCTTATTACCAAATTAGAGTATGCTAAACTAAAGTAGGCGGTGATGGAAGTTGGGCTGAAAAATATCTTATATGTTTAGAGGCTTATAAAGTTAATGGCCTATGCAAGTTATTTTGTTTTTTGAGTACTGTGAACTCATATCTCATGAAAGAGAATTCTAGCCATAACTCATGCACATAATTTTACCTAGAATAACATAGATTGTTAGAGAATTAGACACTTCCATAGTCACCCAAGGCCAAAAGGCCATTGTTATTTTGTCCACAAATTCAAGGAACGAACTCTTGATGGTTTATTGTTAAACATGCATAGTTATAAATCTACAAGTACCTAATATTTTATTCATATGCATATAAGATACAACAATTTGATGCTCCTTACTTCAATGATATAATATGCATGTTGGTTATTCATGAAATTTTCTTGGATATTTTACTTACATCTCTTCTGAGTTACATGGTTTAGCATGGACCTTTGTCCTTCCACCACCTCTCCCCCCCTCCCCCCAGACATTTCCTGCTTGGCCCAAATCCCAGGCCTCCTCCTCTAGGAATCTATACCCTGTTAGGAAACCTTTTAAGAAAGGTTGGCGTGGCAATGTTAGTAGTAAGAACCACCAAAGCTTCAAGTCCTAGATGAAATCTGGGAAAAATGTTTGGATGAGACCCTCCTCCTCCCCTTCTCCTAGGTCTTCACCACATGGGATAGCCGGGTTGTTACCCACCCCTACAGCCCCAGGTAATCTTTCAGCAACACCTGTCCCTCCTATCCATAGAAACTCTGAGCTCTCTGATGTAGCCCCCAAGTGGGTGGAAACTGAAATCAAGGCCAGGAACTTCTTGCTGGCAAAATTCAAAAAAGTCATGGCTATATACGACTGTTTGGACCAGGAGGAATTGGGTTCTACACACTCTGAGAAGCCTACCTCTAGGCCCCCTACTCCTGTGCATGCTCCAGGTGAGAATTGGCACACTATTTCTAAAAACATTACTGATTTCTGTCATGCTTCTGTATCTAGTAACTCTTCTGGTACTAGTGCTGTTAATCTGCTACTTTCTGGTAATTCTAGATCTTCTTCTGAGAATCCTCTGATATGGGAGTCTTATGAGCAGTTTAAATGCTTTTGTAGTAAAATTGGTATTTCATTATCCTCTAAAGAAGACTCAATAGCTTTTTTCAACCAAGTAAGGAAGGATTAGGGCAAAGAGTATGTCTTGTTGGAAGACCCCCAGGTTCCCTTCGATGGGGGGGGGGGGGGGGGGG